>APFE030035929.1:0-13701 GCA_000404065.3 Pinus taeda
ATGAATGGTGCTACCAACACTAACACCCACATAGTGCCTCCTTTGTCTAGTATATGTGTCCAATACAATCCCTCTTTCATCATCAAGTTATGGAACAAGGAAATATCACCTAGTATTGCCAAGGTAGATCAGATGCTCCATTGTAAAATGTTTCTTATTTATTTTTTAATTAATTTTCTAAATACATATTATATTATAAATATATGTGGTATTATATGATTATCAAATTTCAGTTTGCTTAATTTATTTCATCAAAATTCATTAGGTTAATGTAGTAAATTGACGAAATTCAAGATATACATTTATATTTGTAATTAAAAAAATGTAAAATAATTTATCTTGTATTGTATTTTTGAAATGTTATATAAAATTATATAGCATAAATAATTTAAAAAATAAATAGATATTCAAAACATAATAACAATTTTCCATGAATGAAAGAATTATATAAGTGAATAGAAACAATTTCCCTTTTAATAATTTTATTGTATATACTTATTAGATTTTTATTGTGTATCTTAGTTTTATTGTTGATATAGAAATATTTATAATTCAATGAAAAATGTTTTTTCTTTAACATTTGAATTAGATTTTCCTAATATAGACTAAAACTAGCATGTAATAAAAAAATGATTTGAAGAAAAAATTTAAGTTGTAAACATACATTATAACAAAGATGATCAAATAATTCAAGAAAATGATTAAAAGATTAAGAGGATTGACATGACAAGTATTGGTCCATGTTCTGAAAATTCTACTCATGATCTATGTGCTCATGGAAAGTTTTGGCCCATGTCCATGAATTGATATATATTCTCCATGTCCATGCATTATTGGGGAAAGGAAATATGGAAGCGGTGTATACTAATAAAGGGCCATGATCCTTTCCATGGGCTTTAAGAAATTTTCATTCGATTATAATGTATTCTCTTTACATTATTGGTGGTGCTTTGTATAATTGTAAAGTTTTCTTCAGGCATATTTCTTGTTCTGATTATCCATTGCCAATTAAAACATATTTCAATGAGCCATTAGTTTCTCAATAATTTCTTAACTTTCTTTATATCCATATATAGAAAAGTAGGTTTCTTTATTGGTAAGGAAACTTCTTTTTACCAATATTATTGAATAGCTTAGTGGTTAATTAGTTATCTAATTTAAATATGAATTTTTCAACTCTTATTTTGAAATGATAATGTTTGTACAAGGTACTTCACCATGTTTTAATGATGTGTACATTATGACTTTGATGTCAACCAATTTGATTTACAAAGATTTATTATTTGACATTTGAATGGTTCACCCCTATTACAGATCAACGAATGAAAGCAATATGGCCATGCCTTTTAATATATATGACCACTTTACTTAACAATGGTCACTTCCATTTTATGCAAGGTGATAAAGGTTGGATTTAGTGTTGCAAAATTACCAAATATAGATCTAATTGGAGATCGATATTGAAAGCTAAAAGCAGTGGCTACTCTAGTGCTACTAAATACTTCCCTAAGAAAGTAGTCACAAATGTGATATTAATTCCTTTCATAGTTATTTGTTAGTTATGGGGGTAACCTCTGCTAGGTCTATATCTACATACGTGGTGTCCATATTTCCTAAAATGGTGTTCATGACGAATTCCATGTGGGAGATACAATGGCTAAGTGAAATAGATTGAAATATAAATAGAGATGATATTTTTTATTGTTAGTGAAATTTATGTATTTGATTGTTGGTTATGTAAGTAGAGGTAAGTAAAATATATTAAAATATAAAAAGTTAAGTTTTATTAGTCCCTACCTCGTCAAGGACTATAAAATTTATGTCACAGTCAAGTTGCATTGACTGTACATTATTTGGTTGTGTGTTCGCAATTTTAATCAAGTTTTGGGAAATTGCTCAATATTTCTATTTTTGCATAAATTAAAAAATAATTTTCAAGTTTAGAGTAAATGTTATTTCTAATTTACAATTAGTTGAGGAAGCTTTGATGGGACATAATTCCCCAGATGGAGGGTGTTTTATCTTCATTTTCCCCAATGTCTGATAATTCATGTAAAAATTAAAATAAAAGTTATTTTGTGAGCTCCCATTATGATGGTGAGTGCTCTAACACTGTCACTTTTATCTTATTTCTCTACTCAATGATGTGAAAATTGATCCAGTTTCAGGACATTATTATGTTAGTGTCTATTTAATAATGTTAGTAATGATGTGGTTGCAGGTTGTTTGCATAAGCAGAGGGTTTGAACAAATGTCGAATTAATATTATTATGTTTCCTTATGTGGAGCGAAAGGTATGCGTAGGAGAGTTGGGATCCTTTCCATAGTAAGTATTATGATACCGCTAAACGATGTGGTAATTGGTACGGTTTCATTGTGCAAAACGTTCTATCTAGAGGATAAAGTATGTACAAGAGAAATGGGGTCTTGGGGATGCTAAATAAAATATGTTTTCAATCCTTGTGAAGAATAATTCTTGTGAAATAAAATGAATGTGTGGAAGGATTTTTGTTTTTAATTAATATTTAGGAACATTTTTTGCAACTTCAAAAGTAGTTGTACAAAGGTGGTTGTGCAAAGCTAGTTATTGACACAATTGTAGGACATTGTTATGATAATGTTTATTTCAATGATGTGAGAATTCCTGTAGTTGTAGATTGTTTGCATAGGCCCCAAAGGGGATTGAACAATTTCAAATTAATATTATCATGTTTCATTGTGTGGAGTATAGAGTATGTGCAGGAAAGTTGGGGTCCTTTACATAGTGAGTGTTGGGATTGTTGTGTGAAACATTTATTGTGTAGAGGATGAAGTATGTGCAGGAAAATTGAGGTATTTTGCATAGATGGGGGTGCTAAAGAAACTTTGTTCTAAATCCATGTGAAAAAAAGAGTGTAGTGCGGTAAAAAGGAATTTCATGAAGGCTTAGTATTTTATTATTATTATTTAGGATAATTTTGGGAAATTATGGAAGCAATTGTATGAAAGCAGTTGTGAAAAGCTACATGTTCAGAGGTATCATGTGCAGAGTTTTGAATTTCAATGATTGGTCAAAGGGTGTTATTGAGTCCATAAGTAGTTGTGCGAACGAGGTTATGCTAAAGTGGTTATGCGTGTATGGATGTTATTTGAAACTTTTTTCAAATTTTACTAAGATAATAAGTATGAAAATCCTTTCTTTTATTCTTATTTAGGGGCATATTACAAAGTAATTGTGCGAACAAAGTTTTTCGTATATGGTTGTGCATTTGCGAAGGTTATATGGAGCATAAACACATGTGCAAAATGTGTGTGGAATGAGGGAAGTGTAGAGGGGTATTTTAATTGTAATGTGTTTTGAAATTAGTTTTATTATTAATAGATTCTACGGATGCAAAAGTGCATATAATAAAATCTCGAAATATTATTTCACACAATGGACTATGTTGTTTGGAGGTAGTGTGTACGGAGAATAAATGCTTCCTATGCATGATATCTGGGACCCACATTTATTAATATCAGTTTCAAATGTCAATGATTGATGGAAGGACATTGTTGACTCTAGAGGTTTTTGTGCGTGAGATATTTTTACACATAAATGATTTTTCTCTGTGGTTTCGGCATATGAATTTGTGTTATGTTGAAAGTGTATGGAATTCATGTTTTTATATTTGATGTTTTGGTGCTTATGTGGTTTTCTTATTGCACGAAAAGGTGTGTAGTCGAAGAATTGAATGTAGAGATGGTTTTCCTACAACTTTATTTTATATTAATTAGAGGATAGACATCAGGACAATGAAAAACATGTATGGAGATTTTATCTTTGTAGTGTGTTTCAGGTGCAAAATAGTGGTAGGTGGTGGCTAATGATGGTGTTTCACCTATGCCTAAGGCTCCAAAATTAATGTAGCAAATATTTTGGAGGGTGTTTGTCTCATTGTCAACATTAGGATAGGAGAATCTTGCTCTGGAAATTTCTAAGAGCTTCTGACATGTTCTCAGATCTTCATCCAAACCATTTGAATTTTCCCTACTATCAATTGTTTCAAAGGGAATTGTCTCAGAAACATTGATGATGGTATCACATTAACCATTCTCCATGTCAAAAGTATGAAACATGGCACCATTAGTTATATTGGATGAATCTGTAATGTCTAGATCCCCTATTGTTATTTTATCATTAAGATTAAACTTGGATGAAACAAAATCATCGAAACCATTTTCCAAATCTGAACCTTTTGATTCCTTATCTTGAAGGTCCAAATATGACATGACTAACCCATATGAACCTTGACCCACAAGAGATATAATTTCATTTGGATATGCCTTTATTGAAGTTGAAAATACAGATAAATCATCTGAAGGAGTAGTCGGTAGGGAATTTCTTTGTCAAGATGGATATGTATCCCACTGTACCCCTATAACTTGAGCACATGTATCTCCTATGGAGGATTTCCTTAAAACAATTTATGTTTGAACTGGTTCCATTAGGACTATATTTACTAGTAACATGTGATATAGGTGGCCCCATCCCTTCACTAATAAGAGGTGGTTTGGATTCTCCCTTATTTTTAACAATCATAGGTTCATGTTCTAAGGTAATGATAGTTGGCATTTCCTTGTACATTTTCTTCGACTCATTTTGTTTCAGAATAGGAACAGCAAAATTAAATATCATAGAAATATATATATCTAAACTTAAATGTTTTTCTGGACTTGCAACAATTATTTGTGATTTCAAAGGAAATTCAACCAAGGTGGCCCCTTCATCTACAAGGTAACATGTCTCAAAGGATAAATGGTAAGCTACAAACACTGCATATTGAACATGTTTAACTTTGTTCAACTAATCACAACTTGCACCCATAAGCAGAACATGTAAATACAAGAGAAAATCAAGTCCTATAAATTATGACTTCAAGAAAAGAGCATATATCTTAAGATCAATATGTCACCTAGTGAGATAGTCAACCACTTAAGATATTTCCAAATGAAATTTTTATAACCTCATTACTTTGTTGGAAATATTTTACAGAGAATATTAGATTGATTTCAAGGCTCCAACCTCCATCTGTGAATTATATTATCATAGAATAGATAATAGAAGATAGAATTTCAAGGCATATTAAGCATAAATATAATATTTATTTTAATGAGAATGAATCTATTAAGAATACAAAATGAATCCTAGACAGTTTGCCACCCTTAGAATCACCAGCCTAAGCTGGCAAACAAGTTTCCAGTTTGTATTAGAAATGTAGATTTATTGTTGCACATCACAATCTATAGGATAGAGCACTAATCAACATGAGAAACATTTCCTACATAAATAAAAAATAAAGTTGTAAAATACCTAGTTGAATAGGTAGAGAGGTTCCACATGGCCTCCGCACACCAACTGGCATTTGAGGAGGGTTGGGCCCCCTATTTATCAAATTTTTTCAACCCATATCTCTACAAAAGTACATGAAACCCCATTTCATCTCATTTTTCAGTTTCATACTTTGGAGAGTAGATTTGGACATAAAAAATGTGAAGAACTCAAGGTGGACAAGTTTGGTAGAACAACACTGAGAAACAACTTTGGCAAGTAGATTTCAAGGGATGAACTCAGAACAATTTTTTTTCTAGAATAACAACACCCAAAACTCTTATTTGTTCTTCTATTTCTTAATCTCCTATACTCATTTGATGGAATCTCACTCATCATCTTGGGGAGTTTATGATCATATAAATCATGGTGGAAGAATTGATGAAGCGAGAGGAGATGGTGAGGAAAGAAACAAAAATTTCCCATTGATTTCCCTCTATGGAAGTGTGTCACAGAAAGATAGAGAAAAAAAGAGAAATAAGGTGGAAACTACTTATGGAATTGCATAAGTGCAAAAAAAAGTTTGGATTCATATTCAAGGTTTATATCCATTATGCTTTAGATTCCTAACAATGTGGTTTTGTAATCTATCACCCCAAAGATTGAGCCACAATTTCAAAATAAGCATGATGAAGCACAGATAGCTAGGGAAGAAAGGAGGAGAAACATGCATGTTCTTGTATGTTAAATAAAGGGGAAGCACATTACCTCAACTGTTGAGGAAGCCTAGAAGAGATTAGACACCAAACTCTTGGAAATAATGTTTGATTGTGGTAGGATGGAAGAAACATATAGTCGAGTTGCCCTTGCCATACATGCATGTGGTATTCCATTTATAGATTATTTTGTCTCCGTATTGGAAATTCGTGTTTAGAGTGGCGAATGAAGCACCCATCGGTTACAAAAAAAAAATTTGAAAAAGTATGCAACACCATTCTGTAGAAGGAGAAGTTGTTCTGGACTAATACAACAAACCAACCATCAATAAATTTGATAGTATGTCTCCTTTAGATCCATACTTCTTTAGAGAAATAAATGCTTCAAACGGGGAGAAATGCATTGAATGCATGGCTAAGATTTTAAAAAGTATTTGATATTTCAAATCATGGCTACAATATTTGAATATGGATATTGATGCTATACAACAAAAATGTGTACCCAAACAAATCCCATACAACCAGATGTAAGTGTCTACATCTCACAAAATGAAAAACATGTGATTTTTCCAAAATGATAAAAAATTTAAAAGTAACTAGACAAAGATAAATATGTGTGATAAACTTGTACAAAGCTTATGCCATAAAGACCTATTAAATCAAGATTTTTGAGGCCTTTTGAAAAAAAATTAACAATTACTTTGGGGGAGATTTTCCCTGAATTTGTGTAGGGCATATTTTTAATTGTACCTTACAATGCAAATACAAATACAATACAATACAATCATATTTCAATCATATTTCGTGTGTACAATACAAAAGATGTGCGAAAAATTATATACCCCAAGCCCAATAAGTTTGTATGGTGACTTTGCTTCAAACGTCATGAAAGTTATCACATACACTGCAAGTTCATGTAAAGAAATTTATACAAGCATTGAGTAGTTATGACCATATGTTTGGGACACCATGTGCAGCTCATAGTTTGAATCTTGATTTCAAAGCTATTATTTTTAAATTTGCAGAAATGAAAAACATTACGATAAAGCAAAACAAATATAATTTTTTATTACAAAGGACCAACATGCATAAACACTGTGTACACAATTTCCCAAGCTCCAACTTTGTAATATTGGAGAAAATATACTTGCATCACACCATGTCTTGATTTTCTTATGTGGCAATGGGGTTGCTTTGTCCTTTATGGAAATTCGTCCCAAGTGGCGAACATCGAGATCACCCAACACTCAGAAAGAAATGCACATTGGAACTATCATTCTTGATAAGGTTTGTTGGGGTTAAATTGAGTTGTTTATTTCCATATTGAATCCATAGTTGATCTATTACAAACTTTGTGATATGGATATTCCTATGTTGGGAAACATTTATGAGAATATTGGAAATAATTCACCAGATTCTTTAATAGTGGGACCCTTTTTTGTATGGCACCCATTAAGGGGATAATTATCAATAGATATGACATATAAAATATCCCTTTGCATAATTAGCCTATTCATTGAATCCAAAGTATACAACAACGCCTAATTGGATAAATTTGGGAATGAAAGGAAAGCTCCAAACAATGAAGTTGTCAATGGATTCAAAGCAACAATTTCTATCATTTGTCTTTAACCAAGGGATCTCTGAAGAACTAATTTACTACAATTATCACAAGGAGTAATGAATTTGAAAACGCAAATGTACTCATTGATATGATTACTATGAATCTTATTGCATGTTGATCATATTCTGGTTTTGAAACTTTGAAATTGTAGATGCTTGCACCTAAAGATTTTTCACAAGTTCCCAACTTCCTATTAGAAAAATGACTATGGAGCACTTATGGGTTCATCCATTTAGTGAAGAGAAACAAAATTGCATCAACTAAGGCAGGGGATCTTGTTTACAATCAATCAAATTTCACTTGATATCTCAATATAGTGGTAGGGCTTCAAAGTTGTGGGATGTGATTCCCGAAAATTTACTCATCGATATGAGTACTATGAAACTTATTACAAACTTATCATATTCTATTTTTGAAACTATGAATTGCAGACACTTTCATATCATGTTTTTTCACAAGTTACCATCTTCTTGGTAGCAAAAATACCTTGGAGAACTCGTGGGTTCATCCATTCAATGAAGAGAAACAAACTTTCATCAAAAAATTCAATGGATATTGTTTACAATCAATAAAATCTTCACATGGTATCTCAATCAGTGTTGCAGGAACTGATCCTCCCAGGTTCAAAATCTGAAACCATGCACTATGGGATCCCTACCCAAACTTCCCTAAAAAATCGCATCCTTGCTTTTTCGGAACTGTAATCCCTCAAATTTTTCATGATTCCTCAAATTTCACCCAAATCCGAAAGTTGCTAACTAAAAAAAACCTCAAAAATGTAGAAATGATGAATTTCTCCACCATTTCACAAATCTAGAAGCTGGTATGGAGTTGATGTTTGCCTTCCTCTTAGTATACATAGATTGAAATTAAATTTTACATTAGTGGTAAATGGGCTTAATCTTTAGCCATCATTGATTCTCATACGTCTCAATAGTTTGTGATTATTCAAATGGTTGTCGAGGTATATTGTGTTTCACTGACCATGTCGGTTATATTCAGTTGACATTTTTGTTCATTTGGTAAAACCCTTAGAAGCTATGTTTTAGAGTGAATTTCATAGTCATGCTACAAACATCTTTGACATGTTTGGTCAAGACGAGTCTTTATTCTACGACAAATGACATTCTCCAGATCACCATTAAGGGAGGATGTTATAGTTATATTTTGATTATGTCATATATTAAAGTTATAATATATTCTAAGTTGGTAATTAAGTGACTTAATTTGCATGTCATAAATAGAGTTTTTTTCGATTATATTGGTGCTTAGCTAATAAAGTAATTGTACATGATTTTGATATAGGACATTGTCTTCTTATATATGCATTGACATCAACATGAATTGGATATGAATGAAACATATAACTCTCTCTTTCAATATATTTTTGCTTGCATTCTTTGTAAACATTCTTGATTGATTTTCTTCATACCTCATGTTTTTTTCCCATTTAGGATTAAAATAGAACAATTATTAGGAGACAGAAAAGTCCCTAAATCCATAAAATAAAAAATAAACATAGCTAATGTTTCAAACTCATTCTTGGCATTTAAGGCTTACCTCAAGAGATTTTCTAGCATTTGTTTATGTAATAACTCCAACAGACACATTCATTGTCAGGACCAATAATAGAACCTGTAATATGTAATGCACATACAACTTAGAGGACGCTTAAATAGTTTTAAGAGAAATCACACTAGATATATATAATAGATTGAATGCATAATTTTGAATAACCATATTATGAAAAGCAGGATGATACAAGGAACTTGGAAAATAATATTGAAATAAAAGCACTAGAAAAAACCAAATTAACCTAAAGGAACCATCGTCAAAAGGGGATATTTGGAATTAAAAGTCTATTATAATCCACCCAACCAATGCTTCTACTTGATTTTCGTTAACTCTATGCATACTTATGTTATAAAGGTTGCATGCACTATATATACTCCAACTAGTTTCCTCAATTTTATCCTCAGCATAAATAATGTTTGAGATGATGTTGCTAAGGCACTACTTTCATGGAAACTATAATATTAAATGTGAGTTAATTTCTAACCCCTCTCCTTAATGGCCATTTTTCATACAAGTTGCCATGTTAGCTTAAGGAGATATTATATAGACTACATGACACACAAAAATGAGTGGTTTTCTTAATTGAATGGTAATGAATGTCACCAAGAGACAAATTCTTTAAGAGATGAGAAGGTATACATATTGAAATCCCATGGAACAAACCCAATGAACATGCCTAATAGAAACTAAAGATGTGCAAGATATATTATATGTAATGGGCCTAAAGAAGAAACTGTAGACAATAAATCAAATACTAAAGCATCGCTCCAAGATTGAATCTAAAGTCGAAATGATTCCATAAATGACAAGAGGGACAAATAGAAAGTGGTTGAAAAGTTTGTTGAAATTGATCTTCACGGGTATACATATACAACAATAGGGAAAAAAGCATTGGTGGCAAAAAACATTTTTGAAAATCACCTATGGCATAAAAGGTATGGATATCTTAAGTCCCAAATTTGAACCTTTTAATGAAATTTAATAGGGTTCACGGTTTTCCTCCAATTCAACATGAGTTATTGTGAATCTTACATTTTAGACAAGCAACATAGCGAAAAATTGACAAAAAATCTTGCACTTGGAAATTGTGGATAGTGACCTTCATGATCCCATGAGATATTAGTCATTGGTAAGTGCAAAATATTCTATGCCATCCATGAATTCCCTTCCAAGAAAAATTTGGTTGTGCTTTCTCAAGTACAAGTTATTAGCTTTCATAACCCTGAAGAAACTTAGAGCAATTGATGAAACTTGAAACAGAAATTGAAAAGGAGATTAAGTTTCTCAGAAAATAGAGTTTGAGAAAATAAATTCTAGTTACTTCTACTGTTATTACAATACTCAAGGTATTTTCACAATGGAACTATAGTGTAGAGAGGAAACGAGGACCATCATGGAGATGGCCAATAGCATTGTTATCCCAGACAACTCTCAAACAACTTTTGGGTTAAAGAAATCTATACTACATACAAAAATGTAATGATTCAAAAGAAGCCCCACAAAGGCTGTGAGAAACATCTCACGTACAAATTCAGAAGTGGTAGGAAACCATAAGTAAACTGCTAAGTTTCAACTATACAAATACATGTATGCATACAAGTATGATATCTAGTAAAGATATGGAAATTTTTTAGAACAACCTATATATTTTATGGCTAGGAAACAATTTTTTATATATAAACAAATGTATGTGAACTTCCAAACAAAAGAGACAATTTTCAAAATGTCATTCATGGATTTGGAAATAGAACCAAAAATATAGTCCTCATTAATATTAGCAAACTTGATTTTCAAGCGTTACATACAAAATTAGCTTTTTTCCACTATACTTATAACGCTCTAGATTATATACATTACATTTAATACAAATAAGAAATTATATGTCATCAAAAATATCTTCATTAGAATTTACTTCCCATTCAGTCTCCAAGTACTTATACTCTGCAAAAATTAGGTTTTTGGTGAGTTCCCTTTGCTTCTTTCAAAATTTTACTTCGACTATTGATTTAAAGCACATGAAGTGTCTTCACATTGGGAATTGGTCTCAAGGACTTTGTTTCTTCTCCACCCACTGCTTTGTTTAGTTTTGGATGGGGGATTATACCATCGAGTCTTAACCATACATAAAATCACTTGCCCTATTACAACTAGGTTTTTGTTAATCCTTCCCTATTTAACTAAAAATATTAGCCCATTAGTGAGTTGCGAACTTTTCTTGAGCATTCACATTAGGGGTTCTAGCATAGTAGTTTTTCTCTTCTAGCCTAGGTCCATTTTTAGGAAGAGAGGTGCACAGGCTACTAAGATTTGGACATAATTGGCCCTCCTCTCATTTCTAGTTCAGTGTTCATTCATGATGTCGTCAACCTTAAAAAAAACGGTGTTATCTGTAGAATCATATAACTCTAGTGATCATGATAATTATCATCTCAATGCTTGAAACATGCCTTCCACATCTCAAAAGAAGAGAAACACCTAACCTTCCCTACACAATCATTCTATAGAAGAGAATAATAATTGGCATATTCATAAACTCAAAAGTAAGTGTTCAGTGACTCAAAATTCTAACTCTAGAGCTTTAAAATACTATAACATAATACATTAATTGACTAAAATATATCGTGATGAGCTGTCCCCTGAAATTCAAAAAAAAAAATCTCTGAAATTGAGTCACTGTGATAAGAAGGAAGTGACCATTCAAGTCACATGGAACCGAACGATTCCCTCTTTTTCGCCCCTATAGATCCTATCCAACCAATGTAATAAAAAAAAGTTTCTTATTTGTAATTACAATTTACATATGAGTGGAACATGTGAGACATGGTTGTGGGAATTATTAAGAGAGCACAATTTCCAGATTCATGGAGATATGATTGATGAACTGGTTCAAACTGTTCTTACATCTATATAGATCATTAGACAAGGCCTTGATCTAGATGAGGCTAACTATCTATCCAGGTATTATCCATCCACAAATAATAAAGTAGAATAACTCAATTTTAACAAGGAAAAGCGTGCTAATGAAACATGCCAACAAGTGGTTGTAATCATAATTAGTCAAGATGGATGAAAAAGGTGCTATTTCCAAACCCTTCCATTGAGCCATATATTCTACATGATTATTGGTTGCTACTCTGAGAACCCATGTATATTGATACTCTATTTTATCGTCGAGTCAAAAAATAAACCCTGTGGCTCCTACCAACCCTAAATGGTTTAATGATTAATAATAATTATCATTATTATTATTTTTTTAATTTCATTTTTTTAACTAACTAAATAATTAATATTTTAGATAAATATATATAATCAAAGCAAAAGTAATACAAAATCAACAATAAAAAAAAATTAACTAACAAGTTTAGGAATATTCAATTTCTACCCTTCCCCGCGAAATTTGAACCTTATCACCTTGTGAAGACTAAACGCCACACAAACCGATTGGTTTAAACCTCATGGGTAATTATAAGGTTTAGCCTAATGACATTATCATTTACAAATTCATTAAAGTTGTTTAAACTAATTAACTAATGCAACCATATAAATTAAATGGTTGGTAGATGCTTATATACATCCCCTCTTCCTCTCTCTAGTAATATATATATTAAAAAACTTTTAACATCATCATCGTCATCATTATAATCATTATTAAAAGAATTAATATATAAGTTAAAGCAAAGTAACTTTTAACATCATCATTACAATTATTATTAAAGAATTAACATATGAGTTAAACATGTATAAATTTAAAAATGCATATAACAAGATTCTTAACTATGGAGATTCTTAAACTATATGTAAATTTTGTTGCAATATTATAACTTACTAATACGAATTGTCCAAACAACCATAAATATTATTATTATAACTTGCTAATACCAATTGTCCAAACAACCATAACTATTATTGAAGTGGAAACCTAACCCACACACGTGAGTCTTAACGCGAGGGTGCCGGTTGAACAAGTTGTCGGCTTTAATAAGCCCTAACGCATGTCATATAAAAGGGGTCAATCCAGTGGCGTGGACGGGAGGGTGTGGAAGACTCAAGAAGACAGGTAGAATTCAAATACACGAAACTTCTTCTCGTGGCTCAGCGTTTTCCCTTAAAAGGGGGAGAGTTTTTATCTGTGAAAGTGAAAGGATTGCCTGCAATGGACGGATTTTACTCTGCCGTTGGAAAGCGAGCACGAAGGGAAAATGAGGTTCCAGAGAACAATGACTCTGGAAATAAGAGGCGGAACTCTGGCACTGGTAGAGAGCGAACTCTGCCTGGCGCTGACAGTACTGTGTATCGCATACTATGCCCTGTTAATGTGGTAGGAAGTGTTATAGGAAAGGCGGGTAAAGTTATAAAATCTGTGAGTCGAGAGGCGTTCGAAGATCAAAGTTATAGATGCTGTTCCAGGCGTTGATGATCGCGTGATAGTAATCTTCAGCTCACCGTCAGGCAACGACAAGGAGAAGGATTGCAATGAGAATGAAGTTGAAGTTGAA
>APFE030035929.1:15707-34805 GCA_000404065.3 Pinus taeda
CACAATGGAGTATGTTGCTTAGAGGTAGCATGTGTGGAGAACAAATGCCTCCTATGCATGATATTTGGGACCCATGTTTATCAATATTAGTTTCAAATATCAATGGTTGATGGAAGGGAATTGTTGAGTCCAGAGATGGTTGCGAGTGAGATATTTTTACACATAAATGCTTTTTCTTTGTGGTTTTCAAGCATATGCATTTGTGTCATGTTGAAAGTGTACGAAAATCATGTTTTTAGATTTGATGTTTTGTTGCTTATGTGGTTTTTTGAATGCGCAAAAAGGTGTGTAGTGAGTGAATTGAATGTTGAGATGAATTGTATTTACATGCAATACAAAATAGTGGCAGGTGGTGGCTAATGATGGTGTTTCACCTACATTTGAGGCATTCTTCCAATTGCAAGGAAAGACTAATCTAAGACTAGAGATAATGAAAATATTGGCAGTGCCATTTGTTCAAGAATTCTTGTTCCCTCAAATCACATTGGTTGCCTTCTTGGTATAGGTGGAAACATCATCAATGAGATGTAGAAGCACACTTGAGCAAATATTTGCATATTTCACAAAGAGAAGCTACCAAAATGTGCCTCCCAAAATGAGGAGCTCATTCCGACTACTAGAGATGCACTCATCCAAATTACAAAAGGCTAGAGATGCACTCATCCAACACCTAATCCCACATAGTGCCTCCTTTGTCTAGTCTATATGTGCCTAGTGAAATCACTCTTTCATCATCAAGTTATGGCACCAAGATATATGATCTAGGATTTCCAAGATAGATCGAATGCTCCATTGTAAAATGTTTCTTATTTATTTTTAACTAATTTTCTCAGTACATATTATATTATAAATATATGATGTATTATATGATTATCAAATTTGAGTTTTCTTAATTTATTTCATTTAAATTCATTGGGTTAATGAAGTAAATTGACGAAATTCAAGATATACTTCTATATTTGTAATTAAAAAACTGTAAAATAATTTGTCTTGTATTTTATTTATAAATGTTATATAAAATTATATAGTATAATTAAGTTTAAAAGTAAATAGATATTCAAAACATAATAACAATTTTGCATGAATGAAATAATTATATAAGTGAATAGAAACAATTTCCCTTTCTATAATGTTATTATATATACTTATTAGCTTTTTATTGTGTATCTTAGTTATATTGTTGATATAACCATGTTTATAATTCAATGATAAATGCTTTCTTTTTTTCAAAGATTTGAAATAGATTTTCATAATATAGACTGAAACTAGGATGTAATAAAAATATGATTTGAAGAAAAGAATTAAGTTATAAAAATACATTATAACAAAGATTATCAAATCATTCAATAAAATGCTTAAAGATTAAGAGGATTGAGATGACAAGTATTGGTCCATGTCCTGAAGAGTCTGCTCATGATCTATGTGCTCATGGCAAGTTTGGGTCCATGTCCATCCATTGATATACATGCTCCATGTCCATGCATTATTGGGGAAAGGAAACATAGGAGCATTGTTTACTAATAAAGGGCCATGTTCCTTTCCATGGACTGTAAGAAATTTTCATTCGATTATAGTGTAGTATCTTTACATCGTTGGTGGTGTTTTCTATAATTGTTAAGTTTTCTTCGCGCATATTTCTTGTTCTCATTATTTGTTGTTAATTAAAATATCTTTCAATGAGGCATTAGCTTCTCAAGGAGTTCTTAACTTTCTTTATATCTATATATTCAAAAGTGAGTTTCTTTATTTTCGGCAATGAAACTTCCTTTTACCAATATTATTGAATAGCTCAGTGATTAATTAATTATCTATTTTAAATATGATTGGTTCAACTCTTATTTTGAAATGATAACGTTTGAACAGGGTACTTCACCATGTTTTAATGATGCATACATTGCGAATTTGATGTCAATCATTTAGATGTAGGGAGATTTATGATTTGACATTTGAATGGCTCACCAGTATTATAGGTCGATGAGTGTAAGCTATAGGGCCATTCTTTAAATACATATCCCCACTTTCCTTAACAATGGTCACTTCAATTTTATGCAAGGCAATCAAGGTAGGATTTGATGTCACAAAATTATGAGATAAATATCTAATTGGAGATCGATATTGAAAGCCAAAAATAGCGGCTAGCTTGGAACTACTAAATACTTCCTTGGGAAGGTCACACACATGTGATATTAATTCATTTCATAGTTATTTGTTAGTTATGGGCATTTATGTTACTCAGGAAAAGAAAATCATTATTTAGTGTTTTTTGGCGAATAATTTATCATTGATAACCTCTTCTAGGTATGTATCTACATATGAGGTGTCCATACAAAATTATGTATTTCCAAAATGGTGTTCATGTCTAATCCCCGTGAGGTAGATACAATGGATAAGTGAAATAGATTGAACCATAAATAGTGATGATATTTTATATTGTTAGTGAAATTTATGTATATGACGGTTGGTTATGTAAGTAGAGGTAATTAAAATATATTAAGATATAAATAGTTAAGTTTTATTAGTCCATTCCTCGTCAAGCACTATAACATTCACTTCATGGTCAAGTTGCATTAACTCTCCATTGTTGGCTGTGTTGTCAAAACTTTAACCAAACTTTTGGGAAGGTGCTTAATATTTCTATTTTTGCATAAATTCAAAATAATTTTCAAATTGAGTAAATATTATTTCTAATTTACGATTAGTTGAGGAAGCTCTAATGGGACATAATTCTTCGGATAGAGGGTGTTTGATTTTCATTTTTTTCCAGTGTCTTATAATTCATTTTAAAAATTAAAATAAAATTGATTTTATGAGTGCATATTACAATGGAGAGTGCTCTCACACTGTCACTGTTATGTTAGTGCTCTACTCAATGATGTGAGAATTGATGTAGTTTTAGGACATTATTATGTTAGTGCTCTATTCAATAAAGTGAAAAATTATGTGGTTGCAGGTTGTTAGCATAGGAACTGGGGATTTTGAACAAACGTCGAATTAACATTATTACGTTTCCTTGTGAGGAGGAAAAAGTATGTGTGGGAGGGTTAGGGTCCTTTGCATACTAAGTGTTTTGGTACTGATCAACAATGTTGTAATTAGTATGGTTTCCTTGTGTAGAATGTTCACTATGTGAAGGACAAAAGTATGTGTAGGAGAACTGGGGACTTAGGCGTGCTAAATAAACAATGTTTTCAATCCTTGTGAAGAAAAAGGGTTGTGCGATAAAATGAATGTCTTGAATGATTTTCTTTTAATTATTATTTAGGAACATATTTCACAACTACAGAAGCAATTGTGCAAAGTTGGTTGGGGAAATCTAGTTGTTGATATGATTGCAAGATACTGTTATGATAATACTTTGTTCAATGATCCGAGAATTCTTGTAGTTGTAGGTTGTTTGTATAGGCCCCGAGGGGGAGTGAACTAATGTCAAATTATTATTATTATGTTTCCTTGTGCAGAGTACAATTTATGTCTGGGAAAGTTGGGGTCCTTTGCATAGTGAGTGTTGGGGTTGTTGTCTGAAACATTTACTGTTGAGAGGACAAAGTTATGCATGTATGGATGTTATGTGAAAATGTTGTGGAAAGTTTACTAAGATAATAAATATGTAAATCCTTTTTTAAATTTTGATTTAGGGGGATATTTCAAAGTAGTTGTGTGAAAGACATTGTGCATGTACGAAGGTTATATGGATAATAAATGCATGTTTATAATTTGTGTGGATTGAGGTAGGTGTAGCCCCGTCTTTTAGTTGTAATTTGTTTTAATATCTTTTTTATTGTTAATAGATTTTGCACAATGCAAAAGTGCATATAGTAAAAGCTTGAAAGCTTATTGCACACAATAGACTGCATAATTTGAAGGTAGCGTGTGTGGAGAACAAATTCCTCCTACGCGTGATATTTGGGGCCCACATTTATTTAATATCAGTTTCCAATGTCAATGACTAATGGAAGGGCATTGTTAAGTACGGAGGTGGTTTTGCACGAGATATTTTTACATATAATTGCTTTTGCTTTGCGGATTCACGCATATGCATTTGTGTTATGTTGAAAGTGTACGAAAATCATGTTTCTAGATTTGATGTTTTGGTGCTTATGTGGTTTTTTGAATGCGTGAAAAGGTGTGTAGTCGATGAATTGAATGATGAGACGAAGTGCATTTACCCACAAATTTATTTTCTCTGAATCACAGCATAGACATCGGGACGATGAAAAAACTGGATGGAGGTTTTATCTTTGTTATATGTTTGAGACGCAAAATAATAGCAGGTGGTGACTAATGATGGCGTTTCATCTATGCCTGACACAATCCTTCAATTGCAAGGAAAGACTAGTGGAAGCACTAGTGATAATGACAATGATGAAGGTGCCATTTGTTAAAGACTTCTTGTTCTGTCAAAGCACATTAGTTAACTTCTTGGGAAAGGTCGAAACATCATCAGTGAGATGGGGAAGCACACTGGAGAAAATATTCGCATATTTCGCAAAGAGAAGCGACCAAAATGTGCATCCCAAAATGAGGAGCTCATTCAGGTTACTAGATACTGAGTGTTCCTAGAGATGCACTCATACAAATTACAAAAAGGTTGACGGAAAATATTTTCAAATATATGGATGGTGCTACCAACACCCACACCCACATAGTGCCTCCTTTGTCTAGTCTAAATGTGCCCAGTGCAATTCATCTTTCATCATCAAGTTATGGCACAAAGCAATATGATCTAGGATTTCCAAAATAGATTGGATGCTTCATTGTAAAATGTTTCTTATTTTTTTTTTAATTAATTTTGTAAATATATATTATTATAAATATATGTTGTATTATATGATTATCAAATTTGAGTTTTCTTAATTTATTTCATTTAAATTCATTAAGTTAATGAAGTAAATTGGCAAAATTCAAGATATACTTTTATATTTGTAATTAAAACATTGTAAAATAACTTATCTTATATTTTATTTATAAAATGTTAAATAGAATTATATAATATAAATAATTTTGAAAATAAATAGATATTCAAAACATAATAACAATTTTCCTTGAATGAAAGAATTATATAAGTGAATAGAAACAATTTCCCTTTCAATAATGTTATTGTATATAACCTATATTATAACAAAGATAATGTTTGTACACGGTACTTCACCATGTTTTAATGTTGTGTACATTGTGACTTTAATGTCAATCAATTAGATGTATGGAGATTTATGATTTGACGTTTGAATGGTTCACCGATATTAGAGATCGATGAATGAAATCAATATGGCCCACCTTTAAATATACATGCCCACTTTCCTTAACAATGGTCCCTTCCATTTTATGCAAGGCCATAAAGGTTGGATTTGGTGCTGCAAAATTACTAGATACAGATCTAATTAGAGATCGATATTGAAAGCCAAAAGCAGTGGCTAGTGTGGAACTAATAAACACTTCCTTGTTAAGGTCGTCACACATGTGATATTAATTCATTTCAAATTTATTTGTTATTTAAGATGGTTTATGTTATTCAAGAAAAAAATCATTATCTAGTGTTTTTTTGGTGAATATTTATCGTTGGTAACCTCTACTAGGTACGTATCTACATACGAGGCGTCCATACAAAATTCCATATTTTCCAAGATGGTGTTCATGACTAATTCCCATGTGGGAGATACAATGGAGAAGTGAAATAGGTTGAACCAGAAATAGAGATGATATTTTTTATTGTTAGTGAAATTTATGTATATGATGGTTTGTTATGTAAGTAGAGGCAAGTAAAATATATAAAGATATAAATAGTTAAGTTTTATTAGTATCTACCTCATCATGCATTATAAAATTCACTTCACGGTCAAGTTGTATTAACTCTCCATTATTTGGTTGTGTTTTCGGAAATTTAACCAAAATTTTGGGAAAATGTTTAATATTTCTATTTTTGCATAAATTCAGAATAATTTTTTAAATTTGAGTAAATGTTATTTTAATTTATGATTAGTTGAGGAAGCTCTAATGGGACATAATTTCCCCAATGGAGGGTATTTTATTTTCACTTTTTCCCAATGTCTGACAATTAATTTTAAAAAATAAAATAAAAGTAATTTTGTGAGTGCCCATTACAATGTTGAGTGCTCTGACACTTTCACTGCTATGTTAGTGCTTTGCTTAATGATGTGAGAATTGATGCAGTTTCGGGATATTATTATGTTAGTTCCTTATTCAATAATGTGAGAAATGATGTGGTTGTAGGTTGTTTTCATAGGCATGGGGGGTTTGACCAAATGTCGAATTAATATTATTATGCTTCCTTGTGTTGAGGTAAGAGTATGCGTGGGAGAGTTTGGGTCCTTTGCATAGTAAGTATTGTGACACTCATGAACGATGTGGTAATTGGTATGGTTTCATTGTGCAGAATGTTCACTATGTGGAGGAAAAGTATGTGTAGGAGGAATGGGATCTTATGGGTGTTAAATAAACAATGTTTTCAATCCTTGTGAAGAAAACATGTTGTGTGGTAAAATGAATGTGTGGAAGGCTTTTCTTTTTAATTATTATATAGGAACATAATTCACAACTACCAAAGTAGTTGTACAAAGGTGGTTGTGCAATGCTAGTTGTTGATATGATTGCAGAACACTGTTATGATAATGCTTTTTTCAATGATGTGAGAATTACTGTAATTATTGGTTGTTTTCATATGCCGCAATGGGGAATGAATAAATGTCGAATTAACATTATTATGTTTCCTTGTGCAGAGTATAGTGTATGTACGAGAAACTTGGGGTCCTCTGCATGGTAAGTGTTGGGGTTGTTGTGTGAAACGTTTATTGTGCAGAGGACTAAGTATGTGCAGGAAAACCAAGGTATTTTACATAGATGGTGGTGATAAATAAACTATGCTCTAAATACGTGTGAAAAAAGGTGTTGTACAGTAAAACACATGTGTGGAACGCTTAGTATTTCTTAGTTATTATCTAGGAGCATTTTTGGAACCTATGGAAGTAGTTGTACGAAAGTGGTTGTGAACAGCTAGATGTTCAAAGGTATCATGTGTAGAGTTTCAAATTTCAATGATTGATCAAAGGGTGTTATTTAGTGCATAATTAGTTTTGCAGAAAAAGCTATGCGGAGGCAGTTATGTGTGTATGGATGTTATTTGAAAATATTGTGAAAATTATACTAAGATAATAAATATGAAAACCCTTTTATAAATTCTTATTTAGGGGCATATTTCAAAGTAGTTATGCAAGCGAAATTGCGCATAGATGGTTGTGCATGTACGAAGGTTATACGAAGAGTAAATGCATGTGCAAAATTTGTGTGGAATAGGGGGAGTGTAGAGGATTCGTTTAATTGTAACGTGTTTTGATATTAATTCTATTATTAATACATTCCATGGGATGCGAAAGTTCATAGAATAAAAGATTTAAATATTATAGCACATAATAGACTATGTTTTTTGCATGTAGCGTGTGCAGAGAACAAATGATTCCTGCACATGATATTTGCGACCAATGTTTATGAATATCAATTTCAAATGTCAATGACTGATGGAAGGGAATTGTTGAGTCTGGAGGTGGTTGTGGGTCGGATATTTTTGCACATAAATGTTTTTTCTTTGTGGTTTCGTGCATACGCATTTGCGTTATGTTGAAAGTGTATGAAAATCATGTTTATATATTTGATGTTTTGGTGTTTATGTGGTTTTTTGAATGTGTGAATAGGTGTGTAGTCGGTGAATTGAATGTTGAGATGAATTGTATTTACCCGCAAATTTATCTTCTATTAATCAGAGGATAGACATCGGGATGATGAAAAATATGGATGGAGGTTTTATCTTTATAGTGTGTTTCAGACCCAAAATAGTGGTAGGTGGTGGCTAACGATGGTGTTTCACCTACGCTTGAGGCAATTCTCTAATTGCAAGGAAAGACTATTGGAAGCACTAGTGACAATGACAATGATGAAGGTGCCATTTGTTCAAGACTTCTTGTTTTATTAAAGCACCTTGGTTTCCTTCTTGGTAAAGGTGGAAACATCATCAATGAGATGTGGAAGAATACTGGAGAAAATATTTGCATATTTTGGTAACAGGAGCGACCAAAATGTGCCTCCCAAAATTGTTGATGGAAATGTAACTAGGTTCAATCTTCATAAATGTACTTTTGATATTTGTATTTATCCAAGAAAATAAATATTATTTTTATGATATATGTCAATGAGTTTCTTTCTCATTGAAGTAGGTCTATCACATGTTAAAGTGTTATAGGTAATTCAAAATATCAAAATAATTATGTTAAATACCTTAAGGGTATGTTACATTGTGTATAAGAGTCAAATAAGTCACCTCCAAGAAAAGTTAAGTCTCGTTCTAGAAAAGACACCACCAAAAGAAGAAATGTCACCATTAAAAGAACCCTTCAAAGAAAAGGAAATCAAGTCGGCCTCAAAATAGTAAGTCGGCCTACAAGTCAGCCTAAAGGAGGGACAATCCTCTATATATAGAGGTTCTCCACTCCTCCAAAGAGAAGGTAATCAATCTCTGAAATTAGTGAAGGAGGAAGTCAAGAAAAAGTGAAGGTAAAAATGTCTAAAGGGTCTCCAAAGTGCAGTGAAGTAAGAAGGAACAAAAGTGAAGGTGGAGGATTGTTTCTAGGGCTAGAAATAGTCACGCGTGTGAAGAAAAAGAGGTAAAATTTGTGGGTATGACATCAGGGAAAAACAGTACAGGAACTAGTGGTGTGGGTTTGAAACTAGGCCTACAAGGCCTCCCAAGACAATTGAAGAAGCCTATATCTCTAGCGAGGGAAAAAGGACCCTAATTCTCTAGGGTACCTCTCACACATTAGAGAATTAGGGTTGCAATGTTGTCACACTAAGCCTACCACTATACATCGAGAAGGGACTTGGAGGATCAATAGAAGCAAGGAGTATTCTTAGGTGAAGGATATCACAATGTGAAAAAGATAAGTATCTCTTCTAGAAGGTATACTAAAAGTGGAAAGAAGAACAAAGTGTTGTTAGAAGGATGAAGTGTCGTAGAATGAGGTGCTGGAAGGAGGTGGAAAAGGTATCAGGGGAAACATAATGCAGAGAAAAGGAAGGACTTGACTTGTGCATGGAGGATCTTCTAGTCAAGGGTCTAGGGTTTGGCATTGATCAGGAAAGAAGCTTCAATAAGAGAAAACTCATTGAATGATTTTCCTCTTAAGAGAAGAGAGATTTTGGCCCTGATAAAGAGCCAGTATCTTGTGTTCTTGTTTTATGTTTTGAGAGTAGTTTGATGAAGTACACACACTTGCATTAATAAGAGGAGAATAATGTTAAGCCAACAAAGACAAGAAAAGTAAAAATAATTCACAAATTGTTATCTAGTCTGGAAGAATCACTATACACATAATTTCCCTATATATTTCAACAAAAATCAAGAGCTCGTTTAGGTTACTGGATACCCGAGTGTTACATAGATGCACTCATCCAAATTACGAAAAGTCTAAGGGAAAATATTTTTAAAGATATGGATGGTGCTACCAACACTGACACCCACATAGTGCCTCCTTTTTCTAGTTTATATGTTTCCATTTCAATCCCTATTTCATCATCAAGTTATGGCACAAGGAAATGTGATCTAGGATTGTCAAGATAGATCAGATGCTCAATTGTAAAATGTTTCTTATTTATTTTTTAATTAACTTTCTATATAATATCATATTAATAATTATAATGTTGTATAATGATTAAAATTTGAGTTGGCTTAATATTTCATTTAAATTCATTAGGTTAATGAAGTAAATTGACGAAATTCAAGATATACTTTTATATTTGTAATTTAAAAAATTGTAAAATAATTTATCTTCTATTTTATTTATAAAATGTTATATAAAATTATATAGTATAATTAATTTTAAAAATAAATAGATATTCAAAACATAATAACAATTTTCCATGAATGAAAGAATTATATAAGTGAATAGAAACAATTTCGCTTTCAATAATGCTATTGTAGATGCTTATTAGATTTTTATTGTGTATCTTAGTTACATTGTTGATATAGCAATGTTTACAATTCAATGAAAATTGTTTTTTTTTTAATATTTGAATTAGATTTGCATAATATAGACTAAAACTAGCATGTCATAAAAATATGATTTGAAGAAAAAAACTAGGTTGTAAACATACATTATAACAAATATGATCAAATCATTCAATAAAATTATTAAAAGATTAAGAGGATTGAGATGACAAGTAATGGTCCATGTCCTGAAGATTCTACTCATGATCTATGTGCTCATGGCAATTTTTGGTCCATGTTCGTGCATTGATACATATGCTCCATATCCATGCATTATTAGGGAAACGGAAACATGGCAACAGTGTATACTAATAAAGGGCCATGTTCCTTTCCATGGGTTGTGAGAAATTTTCATTCAATTATAATGCAGTCTCTTTATATTGTTGGTGGTGTTGTTGTAAAAGTGGTTGTGCAAAGCTAGATGCTTAGAGGTATCGTGTGCAAAGTTTTGTATTTCAATGATTGATCAAAGGGTGTTATTGAGAGCAGAATTAGTTGTGTAGATGAAGTTATGTGGAGGTGGTTATGCGTGTATGGATGTTATGTGAAAATGTTATGCAAAGTTTACTAAGATAATAAATATGCAAATTCTTTTTTAAATTCTTATGTAGGGGCATATTTCAAAGTAGTTGTGCGAATGAAGTTGTGCATAGATGGTTGTGTATGTACGAAGGTTATACGAAGCATAAATTCATGTGCAAAATTTGCCTGGAATGAGGGAAGTGTAGAGGGGTATTTTAATTGTAATGTGTTTTGATATTAGTTTTATTATTAATAGATTCTGCAGGATGTGAAAGTGAATATAATAAAAGCTTGAAAGCGTATTGCACACAACAAACTATGTTGTTTGGAGGTAACGTGTGCAGAGAACAAATTCTTCCTACGCATAATATCTAGGACCCACGTTTATTAATATCAGTTTCAAGTGTCAATGACTGATGGAAGGGCATTGTTGAGTGAGGAGGTGGTTGTGCGTGAGATATTTTTACACATAAATCTTTTTTCTTTTCTCTTTCTCACATATGCATTTGTGTTATGTTGAAAGTGTATAAAGATCATGTTTCTAGTTTTGATGTTTTGGTGTGTATGTGGTTCTGAGAATGTGTGAAAAGGTGTGTTGTCGGTGAATTGAATGTTAGATGACTTGAATTTACCCACAACTTTATTTTCTATTAATTAGAGGATAGACATAGAGATGATGAAAAATATGGATGGAGGTTTTATCTTTGTAGTGTGTTTCAGACGCAAAATAGTGGCAGGTGGTGGCTAATGATGGTGTTTCACCTACGCTTGGGGAAATCCTTCGATTGCAAGGAAAGACTGGTGGAAGCACTAGTGACAATGACAATGATGAAGGTGGCATGTTTTCAAGACGACTTCTTCTCTCAAAGCACCTTGGTTGCCTTGTTGGTAAAGGTGGAAACATCATCAGTGAGATGTGGAAGCACATGATTAGAGAAAATATTCACATATTTCCTAAAGATGAGTGACCAAAATGTGCCTCCCAAAATGAGGAGCTCATTCAGGTTATTGGATACCCTAGTGTTGCTAGAGATGCACTCATCCAAAATACAAAAAGACTGAGGGAAAATATTTTGAAATATATGAATGGTGCTACCAACACTAACACCCACATAGTGCCTCCTTTGTCTAGTATATGTGTCCAATACAATTCCTCTTTCATCATCAAGTTATGGAACAAGGAAATATCACCTAGTATTGCCAAGGTAGATCAGATGCTCCATTGTAAAATGTTTCTTATTTATTTTTTAATTAATTTTCTAAATACATATTATATTATAAATATATGTGGTATTATATGATTATCAAATTTCAGTTTGCTTAATTTATTTCATCAAAATTCATTAGGTTAATGTAGTAAATTGACGAAATTCAAGATATACATTTATATTTGTAATTAAAAAAATGTAAAATAATTTATCTTGTATTGTATTTTTGAAATGTTATATAAAATTATATAGCATAAATAATTTAAAAAATAAATAGATATTCAAAACATAATAACAATTTTCCATGAATGAAAGAATTATATAAGTGAATAGAAACAATTTCCCTTTTAATAATTTTATTGTATATACTTATTAGATTTTTATTGTGTATCTTAGTTTTATTGTTGATATAGAAATATTTATAATTCAATGAAAAACGTTTTTTTTCTTAACATTCGAATTAGATTTTCCTAATATAGACTAAAACTAGCATGTAATAAAAAATTGATTTGAAGAAAAAATTTAAGTTGTAAACATACATTATAACAAACATGATCAAATAATTCAATAAAATGATTAAAAGGATTGACATGACAAGTATTGGTCCATGTCCTAAAAATTCTACTCATGATCTATGTGCTCATGGAAAGTTTTGGCCCATGTCCATGCATTGATATATATTCTCCATGTCCATGCATTATTGGGGAAAGGAAATATGGAAGCAGTGTATACTAATAAAGGGCCATGATCCTTTCCATGGGCTTTAAGAAATTTTCATTCGATTATAATGTAGTCTCTTTACATTATTGGTGGTGCTTTGTATAATTGTAAAGTTTTCTTCAGGCATATTTCTTGTTCTCATTATCCATTGCCAATTAAAACATATTTCAATGAGCCATTAGTTTCTCAAGAATTTCTTAACTTTCTTTATATCCATATATACAAAAGTAGGTTTCTTTATTGGTAAGGAAACTTCTTTTTACCAATATTATTGAATAGCTTAGTGGTTAATTAGTTATCTATTTTTAATATGAATTTTTAAACTCTTATTTTGAAATGATAATGTTTGTACAAGGTACTTCACCATGTTTTAATGATGTGTACATTATGACTTTGATGTCAATCAATTCGATTTACAAAGGTTTATGATTTGACATTTGAATGGTTCACCCCTATTACAGATCAACAAATGAAAGCAATATGGCCATGCCTTTTAATATATATGACCACTTTACTTAACATTGGTCACTTCCATTTTATGCAAGGTGATAAAGGTTGGATTTAGTGTTGCAAATTACCAAATATAGATCTAATTGGAGATCGATATTGAAAGCCAAAAGCAATGGCTACTCGAGTGCTACTAAATACTTCCCTAAGAAAGTAGTCACAAATGTGATATTAATTCCTTTCATAGTTATTTTTTAGTTATGAGGGTAACCTATGCTAGGTCTATATCTACATACGTGGTGTCCATATTTCCTAAAATGGTGTTCATGACGAATTCCATGTGGGAGATACAATGGATAAGTGAAATAGATTGAAATATAAATAGAGATGATATTTTTTATTGTTAGTGAAATTTATGTATTTGATTGTTGTTTATGTAAGTAGAGGTAAGTAAAATATATTAAAATATAAATAGTTAAGTTTTATTAGTCCCTACCTCATCAAGGACTATAAAATTTACATCACAGTCAAGTTGCATTGACTGTACATTATTTGGTTGTGTGTTCGCAATTTTAATCAAGTTTTCGGAAATTGCTCAATATTTCTATTTTTGCATAAATTAAAAAATAATTTTCAAATTTAGAGTAAATGTTATTTCTAATTTACAATTAGTTGAGGAAGCTCTGATGGGACATAATTCCCCAGATGGAGGGTGTTTTATCTTCATTTTTCCACAATGTCTGTCAATTCATTTAAAAATTAAAGTAAAAGTTATTTTGTGAGCACCCATTATGATGGTGAGTGCTCTAACACTGTCACTTTTATCTCATTTCTCTACTCCATGATGTGAAAATTGATCCAGTTTCGGGACATTATTATGTTAGTGTCTATTTAATAATGTTAGTAATGATGTGGTTGCAGGTTGTTTGCATAAGCAGGGGGTTTGAAAAAATGTCGAATTAATATTATTATGTTTCCTTATGTGGAGCGAAAGGTATGCGTGGGAGAGTTGGGGTCCTTTCCATAGTAAGTATTATGATACCGCTAAACGATGTGGTAATTGATACGGTTTCATTGTGCAAAACGTTCTATCTAGAGGATAAAGTATGTACAAGAGAACTGGGGTCTTGGAGATGCTAAATAGAATATGTTTTCAATCCTTGTGAAGAATAATTCTTGTGAAATAAAATGAATGTGTGGAAGGATTTTGTTTTTAATTAATATTTAGGAACATTTTTTGTAACTTCAAAAGTAGTTGTACAAAGGTGGTTGTGCAAAGCTAGTTATTGACACAATTGCAGGACATTGTTATGATAATGTTTATTTCAATGATGTGAGAATTCTTGTAGTTGTAGATTATTTGCATAGGCCCCAAAGGGGATTGAACAATTTCAAATTAATATTATCATGTTTCATTGTGTGGAGTATAGAGTATGTGCAGGAAAGTTGGGGTCCTTTACATAGTGAGTGTTGGGATTGTTGTGTGAAACATTTATTGTGTAGAGGATGAAGTATGTGCAGGAAAATTGAGGTATTTTGCATAGATGGGGGTGCTAAAGAAACTTTGTTCTAAATCCATGTGAAAAAAAGAGTGTAGCGCGGTAAAAGGGAATTTCATGAAGGCTTAGTCTTTTATTATTATTATTTAGGATAATTTTGGGAAATTATGGAAGCAGTTGTATGAAAGCAGTTGTGCAAAGCTACATGTTCAGAGGTATCATGTGCAGAGTTTTGAATTTCAATGATTGATCAAAGGGTGTTATTGAGTCCATAAGTAGTTGTGCGAATGAGGTTATTCCGAGGTGGTTATGCGTGTATGGATGTTATTTGAAAACTATTTTCAAATTTTACTAAGATAATAAGTATGAAAATCCTTTCTTTTATTCTTATTTAGGGGCATATTGCAAAGTAGTTGTGCGAACTAAGTTTTTCGTATATGGTTGTGCATTTGCGAAGGTTATATGTAGCATAAACACATTTGCAAAATTTGTGTGGAATGAGGGAAGTGTAGAGGGGTATTTTAATTGTAATGTGTTTTGAAATTAGTTTTATTATTAATAGATTCTATGGATGCAAAAGTGCATATAATAAAATCTCGAAATATTATTGCACACAATGGACTATGTTGTTTCGAGGTAGTGTGTATGGAGAACAAATGCTTCCTATGCATGATATCTGGGACCCGCATTTATTAATATCAGTTTCAAATGTCAATGATTGATGGAAGGACATTGTTGAGTCCGGAGGTTTTTGTGCGTGAGATATTTTTACACATTAATGATTTTTCTTTGTGGTTTCGGCATATGAATTTGTGTTATGTTGAAAGTGTATGGAATTCATGTTTTTATATTTGATGTTTTGGTGCTTGTGTGGTTTTCTTAATGCACGAAAAGGTGTGTAGTCAATGAATTGAATGTAGAGATGGTTTTCCTACAACTTTATTTTATATTAATTAGAGGACAGACATTGGGACAATGAAAACATGTATGGAGGTTTTATCTTTGTAGTGTGTTTCAAGTGAAAAATAGTGGTAGGTGGTGGCTAATGATGGTGTTTCACCTGTGCCTAAGGCTCCAAAATTAGTGTAGCAAATATTTTGGAGGGTGTTTGTCTCATTGTCAACATTAGGATAGGAGAATCTTGCTCTGGCAATTTCTAAGAGCTTCTGACATGTTCTCAGATCTTCATCCAAACCATTTGAATTTTCCATACTATCAATTGTTTCAAAGGGAATTGTCTCAGAAACATTGATGATGGTATCACATTAACCATTCTCCATGTCAAAAGTATGAAACATGGCACCATTAGTTATATTGGATGAATCTCTAATGTCTAGATCCCCTATTGTTATTTTATCATTAAGATTAAACTTGGATGAAACAAAATCATCGAAACCATTTTCTAGATTTGAATCTTTTGATTCCTTATCTTGAAGGTCCAAATATGACATGACTAACCCATATGAACCTGGACCCACAAGAGATATAATTTCATTTGGATATGCCTTTATTGAAGTTGAAAATACAGATAAATCATCTGAAGGAGTAGTCGGTAGGGAATTTCTTTGTCAAGATGGATATGTATCCCATTGTACCCCTGTAACTTGAGCACATGTATCTCCTATGGAGGATTTCCTTAAAAAAATTTATGTTTGAACAACACTGGTTCCATTAGGACTATATTTACTAGTAACCTGTGATATAGGTGGCCCCATCCCTTCACTAATAAGAGGTGGTTTGGATTCTCCCTTATTTTTAACAATCATAGGTTCATGTTCTAAGGTAAAGATAGTTGGCACTGCCTTGTACATTTTCTCCAACTCGTTTTGTTTCAGAATAGGAACAACAAAATTAAATATCATAGAAATATATATATCTAAACTTAAATGTTTGTCTGGACTTGCAACAATTACTTGTTATTTCAAGGGAAATTCAACCAAGGTGGCCCCTTCATCTAGAAGGTAACAGGTCAAAAAGGATAAATGGTAAGCTACAAACACTGCATATTGAACATGTTTAACTTTGTTCAACTGATCACAACTTGTACCCATAAGCAAAACATGTAAATACAAGAGAAAATCAAGTCCTATAAATTATGACTTCAAGAAAAGAGCATATAACTTAAGATAAATATGTCACCTAGTTTGGAGATAGTCAACCACTTGAGATACTTTCAAAATGAAATTTTTATAACCTCATTACTTTGTTGGAAATATTTCATAGAGAATATTAGATTGATTTCAAGGCTCCAACCTCCATCTGTGAATTATATTATCATAGAATAGATAATAGAAGATAGAATTTCAATGAATCCTAGACAGTTTGCCACCCTTAGAATCACCAGCCTAAGCTGGCAAACAAGTTTCCAGTTTGTATTAGAAATGTAGATTTATTGTTTCACATCACAATCTATAGGATAGAGCACTAATCAACATGAGAAACATTTCCTACATAAATAAAAAATAAAGTTGTAAAATACCTAATTGAATAGGTAGAGAGGGTCCACATGGCCTCCCCACACCAACAGGCATTTGAGGAGGGTTGGGCCCCCTATTTATCAAATTTTTGTCCACCCATATCTCTACAAAAGTACTTGAAACCCCATTTCATCTCATTTTTCAGTTTCATACTTTGGAGAGTAGATTTGGACATAAAAATGAGAAGAACTCAAGGTGGACAAGTTTGGCAGAACAACGCTGAGAAACAACTTTGGCAAGTAGATTTCAAGGGATGAACTCAGAACAAAGTTTTTTCCAGAATAACAACACCTAAAACTCTTATTTGTTCTTCTATTTCTTAATCTCCTATACTCATTCGATGGAATCTCATTCATCATCTTGGGGAGGCTATGATCATAGAAATCATGGTGGAAGAATTGGTGAAGCGAGAGGAGATGGTGAGGAAAGAAACAAAAATTTCCCATTGATTTCCCTCTGTGGAAGTGTGTCACAAAAAGATAGAGAAAAAAAGAGAAATAAGGTGGAAACTACTTATGGAATTGCATAAGTGCAAGAAAAAGTTTGGATTCATATTCAAGGGTTATATCCCTTATGCTTTGGATTCCTAACAATCTGGTTTTGTAATCTATCACCCCAAAGATTGAGCCACAATTTCAAAAGAAGCATGATGAAGCACAGATAGCTAGGGAAGAAAGGAGGAGAAACATGCATGTTCTTGTATGTTAAATAAAGGGGAAGCACATTACCTCAACTATTGAGGAAGCCTAGAAGAGATTAGACACCAAACTCTTGGAAATAATGTTTGATTGTGGTAGGATGGAAGAAACATATAGTCGAGTTGCCCTTGCCATACATGCATGTGGTATTCCATTTATAGATTATTTTGTCTCCGTATTGGAAATTCGTGTTTAGAGTGGCGAATGAAGCACCCATCGGTTACAATTTTTTTTTTTTGAAAAAGTATGCAACACCATTCTGTAGAAGGAGAAGTTGTTCTGGACTAATACAACAAACCAACCATCAATAAATTTGATAGTATGTCTCCTTTAGATCCATACTTCTTTAGAGAAATAAATGCTTCAAACGGGGAGAAATGCATTGAATGCATGGCTAAGATTTTAAAAAGTATTTGATATTTCAAATCATGGCTACAATATTTGAATATGGATATTGATGCTATACAACAAAAATGTGTACCCAAACAAATCCCATACAACCAGATGTAAGTGTCTACATCTCACAAAATGAAAAACATGTGATTTTTCCAAAATGATAAATAATTTAAAAGTAACTAGACAAAGATAAATATGTGTGATAAACTTGTACAAATCTTATGCCATAAAGACCTATTAAATCAAGATTTTTGAGGCCTTTTGAAAAAAATTAACAATTACTTTGGGGGAGATTTTCCCTGAATTTATGTAGGGCATATTTTTAATTGTACCTTACAATGCAAATACAAATACAATACAATACAATCATATTTCAATCATATTTCACGTGTACAATATAAAAGATGTGCGAAAAATTATATACCCCAAGCCCAACAAGTTTGTATGGTGACTTTGCTTCAAACGTCATGAAAGTTACCACATACACTGCAAGTTCATGTAAAGAAATTTATACAATCATTGAGTAGTTATGACCATATGTTTGGGACACCATGTGTAGCTCATAGTTTGAATCTTGCTTTCAAAGTTATTATTGTTAAATTTGCAGAAATGAAAAACATTACGATAAAGCAAAACAAATATAATTTTTTATTACTAAGGACCAACATGCATAAACACTGTGTACACAATTTCCCAAGCTCCAACTTTGTAATATTGGAGAAAATATATTTGCATCACACCATGTCTTGATTTTCTTATGTGGCAATGGGGTTGCTTTGTCCTTTATGGCAATTCGTCCCAACTGGCAAACATGGAGATCACCCAACACTCAGAAAGAAATGCACATTGGAACTATCATTCTTAATAAGGTTTTTTGGGGTTAAATTGAGTTGTTTATTTCCATATTGAATCCATAGTTGATCTATTACAAACTTTGTGATATGGATATTTCTATGTTGGGAGACATTTATGAGCATATTGGAAATAATTCACCAGATTCTTTAATAGTGGGACCCTTTTTTGTATGGCACTCATTAAGGGGATAATTATCAATAGATATGACATATAAAATATCCCTTT
>APFE030035937.1:0-29033 GCA_000404065.3 Pinus taeda
AATATAGTTTTTTATCCATATTAAATTGCAGGTTGCAACTTATCTAATCAACTTAAAATATAATTACTTCTCAAAGTTCATAGTTCACTTTAAAAAAATAAATAGAATCAAAATTTACAACTTACAAGCACATAAGAAACTAAGTAGTAAGTACTTACTACTAATTATAATTTAGAACTTAGATATTAAAACCATAAAATGCATATTTTCCATTAAGTCATCAAAATCAAAATGTATCACTATTCACTTTCAGTGTTTACAATGTACATATATAGATCATAGATCATAGATCATAGTAGATACTGACTCCTGAGAGAATGCCAATAGAAAATACAAAAGAGTAGATACAAAATAAGTAGGAATATCATAGCTCGGTACTGGTCCATGTGTCATGACTCATGAGTCATGACTCATCACTCTATCAATAGTCCATGTCCTCTGGCTCTATGTCATAGTCACCATCACTGCCACTGCCATCTGACTGTACTCCATCCTCCTCCTCTATGCCCAATCCAGGATCTGCTGCTGCATTTGTTGGTGTGGAGGATGACCCCTCAAAATGTTGTGTCTCATCATCAAAAGTCACTAGCTTTAGCACTGGGTCATTAAGATCCATGTTGGCTAATGCCAACCCAATGCTGTCATCCAAGCCCATATCATCAGGAAACACATCCCACATCTTTGTTTTTCCCTTCAACCACTCCTGTCTCTGCCTGTAAATAAGACGAAGGTTGGTGTGCACATACACCATTGTCTCTGCCCTGGATTGGCCAAGCTTGCTCTTTTTCAAACTATATAGATTCCCGTAAGTGCTCCAATTTCTCTCACAACAAGAAGATGAAGTAATTTGAGAGAGGACCCTCAAGGCTAACTATTGTAGAATAGGGCATGCTGCCCCATGAGTTGCCCACCATGCATAGGCACTTTTTACCCCCTATCTCCAAGTACATCATACGCCCCAAATCTCCTGGTGCCAGTGGAGAACTCTACAAAGCCTTCCTCCACCTCAAGAAAAGATGTGTTATCCTGAAATATCCTTCTGAATGCTATCTTCCTCCCCTGTGAAATCTCTCCATCCATGTGAGGAGGGTATCTGTGTGAGGTCCCACCACGGAGCCACTCTTGACTGTAGTACTTGGGATTCAAAGAGTGAGCTAAGCAATGCAAAGGTGTGCAATTCTTATCCCACCTAGAGATAAGAATATCCTGTATGGTGGACCATAAGCTCTCTGCTGATGTCTCATATGCGGGGCACTCATTCTCCATAACAATAGTCTTCGCAGACTCAATCATGGAATCCCAACCCTCATAAACCTTTCCTAAGATGGGATAGTCCGTGTCCGCAAACCGCAAAAAAGAAATGATAGGGTTCATGATCTTTATGGTAAGATCCACCCTTTCCCACCAACCATCATCTAACACTGTGTCCTTTACCTTTTTTGAAGCTGCTTGATCCGTCTTTCTCCAAAAAGACCAAAGATCTGAAATAACCATGGCCCCAAGAGCGGCCTTCACCTCCTTCAACCTCCTAAGCATGATGAATGAGGAAGCAAACCGAGTATCTGCAATCTTTAACAAGGATAGATGTGTGTACTTTTTATATATTGTGAGGGCATTGGTATGGTTTTGCACAAAATTTCGGATATGGCATGCATCCTCAAGAAGATTGCCAATCCATGTCACATCTTAAGCAATAGTTTTGAGTGCTAAATTCAAAGAGTGAACAATGCATGGTGTCCAAAATATTTGTGGATATTTAGTTTCCACAATCAAGCCAGCTGCTTTGCAAACAGGTGCATTATCTGTGATGATTTGCACACAACTCTCAATGCCTACTTCTTCAATAACTTTAATAAACAACTCACCCATATATTGTGCATCCTTGTATTGTCCAAGAGCATCAACTGCTTTCAAGAAAACCGGTCCATTTTGAGAATATACCATGAAATTAATGAGAGGATGGCATGTTGTATCTGTCCATCCATCAGAAACAATACTGACACCAAATGAGATCCATGATGATTTAATAGGTTGTAGAATTTTATCCACCTCCTTCCTTGCCTTCACCAACAATGTGGTTCTAAGTTTTTCTGAACTTGGAGGCACATACCCAATTGGAGCCCTATCAACTAGAGCTCGACACATCTCAATAAACATAGGAGACCATGCAACATTAAAAGAAATGAAGTTGAGATAGAAAAAGAATGCCAATGTAAGATCAACCTCATCTCGTTGTTCACGCCGAAAAATCTTGTCCATTGGACCACCATAAGTTTGGGCTTCCCTCTTTTTTGTTGGCTGAATTTCTTTTCTCCCAAATCGACTACTATTAGAATTCCTCAAGAATGGAAGAGGATCTTCATTTTTACTAGTTTTCCTGCTTGCCGCCGCCACATTCCCAAAGCCAGCGGCATCCTCCCTTTCCAAATCCATTTTTTCTCTAGGACTGATCTTTTTGCATGCTCCAATTCCACAAGGAAGGCCCAACAAATGGCCCTTAACTCGAAAGTAAGTGCTCTTAAATTCACCCTTGCAGAAATTACAAGACCAATGCACATTTCCTCCCGGACCAGTCTTTGGCACTTGCTTCTTGGTTACATACTTCCAGAGAGGGTATTTTTTTAGCTGTGCTTGTTGTCTTGCTGCAACAGCATCATATGTTAATGTTGGCTGAGAAACACCTACAGCTTCACTTGAAGCACTTGGAGCACTATGACCAAGAGAAGGTGAAACAGAAACACTTGGAGGGGGGGACCACGAAAAGCACTGCCCTTCCTTTGACCTCTGCCGGCTGCCTTGGATGATTGAGCCATTAATCCTGATTCTTCTCACTGTTATAAAGTCCACACACCTTCACCTACAAAAAAAAAATTAAAGTTAAACAATTATAATTTATAAATTATAATTTATAAAATTATGAACTTATAAAGTTAACTGAAACTCGGAACTGTTATATGATTCAATATGTGAATTGTCCTAGATTACTGTGGTAAATGTGCTTGTATCAGTTCACTGCTCACTCATGTCATTGATTACAAATCTGCTCTTGAATTACTGTGGTAAAATGAACCTTAAGGCTGGTATATTTCACTCACTGCCCATTCACTGTCTGTGTGCACAGTTCTGAAGGGTAACATCGATTTATAGAAAAGCTACATAGATATTGGAACAGTGGAACACCGATTTATAGAATTATGGAGCTGGAAACTCTGTCAAGGTTGCATTGAAATTTTACCCAGTCATAACCATTGCTGGGTGCACATAACCATGGATTCAGATCTCAGGTTTTAAATGCACAGGTCCTACAGCTGTGGGGCACATGTTGATGTTTAATTCTCATGGATTTCAAAAGGCAGTGAATGTGATTTATAGTATAGTTCCACAGTTATAATACAGCCTACAGCCGATCACAATCTAAAATTCTCATGCCTCATTTTTCTAACCATTTAGTTTCTAATTGCTGGTCCATGTGGCACTAAAGCTTTAGTCATGAAAGCAACTTATGATTCACTGATTCAGAGGTACAAAGTTCAAACATGGTAGTATTTTCCTGGAAGATATATTGACTATTACTGGGAAGGCGAGCTACATAGAGATCATGGGCAGTGATAGGCACATGTGACAGAGGTCTTTCAAAATTCGAATGAAAACTAACTAGATTTTAAACTACATACTCTGCAGACATTAAACTTGGTTGTATTTTGAAATTGAACTTCTTAATTGTTTAGATAATTGGAGAATATCTTAACAAGGAATGCAGTATTTGTGTCACAAAGGTGGCTTAATGCAATTTGAAACCGAAACTTCAGAAACACTGAAATCGTCAAATCACATGTTTAGCAATTTCATTCTTGCTTAAAACTGGCCAACTATTATTATTGGCTATTACTTGTTTGCTATGAAACTTAGTGTATAAGGGGGTAATACACACACTTTTCGGCACATAGAATAACACAGTGCGACAGTGCCTTATGAACATTTTGTACAGCTCTTGCTATTGTTGGTTGTTGTAATATTGCTGCCTCCTTTCTATTCTGATTCTGTCACTGTTATGAATGTGTTTTAAATACAATTTGTGGATATCCGATATCTGTGTTTTAAACTGCAAAATTTTCAGGCTGGCCGCTGCAATCATAGGGATGTTAACTTTAGCTAATGCATTTTCTTTCTTGTGGATCAGATAGATTTGCGAAGAGACTCAACCATCAAGTTTTTGGCTTCAGAAGCCTATCCACTTATCACATTTGGGCCTTGGCCCGTTTCCATCCCCAACTTTGGTTCTAAGATCTTTGTCACATGCTATTGGTATTTGATATCAATCTTTATATGATGTTACACATACTTCGTTGTATAGACCATACATATTACACAACATTTCATAAACCCGTTGTTTGTTTGACAAAAAAAGAAATGCACTAGCACAGATAATACTACGGGTTCCTGTTGGCTTACTGGTTTACGCCGACGGTCTTGACTCTTGAACGCTGCACACTTCAAAGGCAATTTGCAAACACCCTGCTCTCTAGACGACAGCTCACAGCTCCAGACGACGACAGCTCCAGACGAAAATAACCCCGAAAAGACCACGCGTAGGCTTTAATTTGTGTTTTTTCCCAGTACGTATTCAACACGTCGAAATACGTTAGGGCAATGTATTCGATACACGAAATAAATGTATGCTACATTTAGGACACGAAAAAAAACGACGAATATTTTTATGACACGGTTAAAATCGCATTCGACACGTATTAGGGCCGTTTTCGTGTCTAATACGTAAAATACGGGACACAGGACCCTAGGAGACGTGTCCTGTGACTTAGCTGGAAATCAATTTTACTATCACCAATAAAAACAATTTTACCCTTTTTGGAGTATTAAAAGCTAATAAAAACAATTATGATTATGTACTATCACCAATAAAAACAATTTTACCTTTTTGCTTATTAAAAGGTAATAAAAACAATTATGGTTTTTTTAATAACATAATTAAAAAAGTAAAGGAATTTACTCCCTATGAGGTATTAATTCCAATTTATGTCCAAATTTGATTGGCTTTGCCGAACAATTATGTAAATGGTTATAGTGTTGCTACAAGGTTTATAAGTTATAATATTTTAAAAACTTTTTTAGATTTTTAGTTTTATATAATTTTAGTGATAGCATTTTATGTTTAGATAAATTATTTTTTTTATTTAATATTGGGGATGGTTTTGTTTAAGTACAATTTAATGTTAAAATTTTGATTTTTAATTACTTTTCTTTAAAATTTTGATAGGGATTTGTTGGGATAATAAGTTTGAATTGGGTAATCCTCATAATTTGAATACTGGAAGAGTTTTTCACTGCATTGAATCTATTTATGTATTAAGAACATGTTTTAAATAATATAAAATCTCAAGTTCACTAAAAATTATATTACTTGAGTTCCAGTTCGGGAGAAATTTCTCAAATGGATTATTTTTGGACATTTTCCCAAAAAAATAATTGCCACTTTGGTTAAAAATTCGTCCATTTTTTACATATATATGATTAAATGGATGATATTCACCAAAAATTTGTCAATTACATAGTAGATTACATGTTTTTTATTCGCCTACATTCTATATTAGCAAGAGAGTGGTTGTGTGGATAAGAAAAGGGAGATGAAGTCAATGGTTTGAGGATAGAGTGGGAGCCATCATGTGATGAGAGTTGCAGTGGTGTGATAGCACGAATGGTCTATGAACACCCTAATGGTTTTGATCCAAGTCAAGGGCTTTTACCCATGAAGTTGTCAGACATGTTGTTCAAACATGCATGTTTACACAAGAGCACAGATTGTTATAAGGCCTCAATACTTTGTGGGATACATGTAGTGTAGTCGCTCATAGAGTCATTAAGTTGTGGAAAGGACTACATGGATAGGTACCAAGTGGCACATGTATTGGTATCATAGCTTGAGGAGGGTAATGTGATGTCTGAGATGAGGTAGTTGATGAAAGATTCCTCGAGTCAAGTTTATGGGGGGCGTAGGGATTTGTAGGGTGGTTCCAATAAATTTGACTCAAGTTAACAATGGTTTTAGGGCTCAAGGTTTGTGAGAACCCATGATTTTTCCTATAGTATTCATGTGGAATATAACATATTTAAAAGTAAAAAAGCTCTAAGTAAATTTGTCATAATACCCATTAAAATTGCAAACAAGGATGTATTTAAATATCATCAGTTCTCTTAGATTCATAATCATGAAAAAAATTATTATTAAAACTTTATTAAATTAATTTTAAAATAATATTAAAATATGCTAAAGTTAAAACAAACTTTTTAAAAAAGAAATATATTTTAGAGTTGGATTTGTTGTGGGTATTTCATGATATATTTTTTTTAATATTGTTACCTCGAGTAAAGAAGGTAGAGGTCCTTTCATCAACGAACGCAATTTAAAGAAAAAGGTAAAGTAACTTAATATTGGTAGATTTTTTACTATTTATGTAAGTAAGTGCAACAATAGAAATTAAGTTGTTATATATATAAATATATAATATATAAATAAAAGGTGTTTGCAAGTTATTTTATGAAGATTTATTGTTAGGATATTTCGACACATAGGAAATAGTTAAGTATAACATGGTCTAATGTAGAGTTAGGTAAAGTGTGTGTCTTTACAATGTATTTTTGCAACCTACAATCCAATGGTCATGATATGTTCTATACATGAAGTGATCCGACGGTTCATTCTCTCCTCGATATTACCGACACTTGATTTGTGGTTTAACACCCAATTGGTCCATGATCTCTATTTAAAGAGCATGGAGGGTCATTTGTAAGGTGACCGTTCATGAGAGAAGCTTATGTAAATTTTCTTTATTTTACATTAATAAATTGTTTAAAGTGCCAGCGTTGGCTTAGGTCGTGGACTATTTCCCTCTTTGAGGGTCTTAACCACATCAAGAATATAGATGTATTGATCTGTAATCTGTTTGTAAGCGGTGTCTTTCAGTGTTCTATCTGAGGAACTTACCCTGTAAATTCCTACATGCTATCAGAGCTGTTTGAGAGCTGCATCTATTGTTGATCCAAATCTGAAGCCGGTACAACTGCATTTGACTGTCATTTCCTAGATCTATTGTTTTTTACTACTTTCAGGCAAAGAGAACTGCTCTATTGTGTTAGGAGCATATGTTCTAGTGAGGAACCCCTTTCGTTTCACACGAAAAGGTTTCTAGTAGCCATAGCTACGTAATTTTTAAGATCTAGAGGTATACACTCTTTATTTGCAGTTTTAATTATTCATTTCTCTGTTTATTTCAGTTTATTTAACTCTCTGTTTTTTATTATCAGAGCTATACCTTTCAGTTTTGCATATGCTCTTTGCCGTGCAACTCTGTGCGATCTGGGCAAATCAGAAACAGGAAGGAAGGATTTTTCTCATGTGTATGCTCTTTTCCGTCACACCTTAGTGTGATCTCGGAAAATCAGAAACATTGAGTAAAATATTTAGTTTCAGGCAAAAGCTAACTTCAAGCCATAAGGTTTGGTTTTTTTTGCATGTCCGTGTTGGGTTGTGTGTGTATATTTTTTTTGTAGGCAAAAAGGGTTTTTTCAAGTAAGCATGCACTCCAAAGCTTCAGTGACTAAAACAAAAACATCTTCCGATTTTCCAAAGATTACTAACCTTTTAAACTAGCTCACTTGGTCCAAAGTTACTTTATGAGAATAGAGGTCTTGGGTTCAAGTCTTTTTTTTGGTTGAGTTGTTTTTTCAACAAGCACATGTAAATTATGTTAAAAGTTACTTTATGTAAAAGTGTTCTCACCCATTATAAAAAATGAGTCACTTATAATTCTAAAGTCTCTTTATATTTTATTTAAGTTACAATTTAGTGGGTAGCTCATAAAGTACCATTGTAAAAGTGACTTTCACTTATTTATAAAAGTGAGTCACATAATTTTTTTTTTAAATTGCGCTAATTAGATTAAGTTTAGAAAGAGAGGGGATTTTTTTTTTAAATATAACATTATCATTCACTTCCGCACATTCACGTACTTCGATGTCATATTCAACAACTTTTCTTCAAAAAGTCGTAACTTCTTCATCCGGAAGCCGTTTTCAGAGCCGTTTTTTTAATCGGCCTAATTTTTCAAGATCTTTCCATTAGAACACTTAGTTTCAGCATCTACAGCTTCAGTTTTTGATAAAATGGAAAGTCCATGCCAAGTTATTCTTGACAGCACCAACTACTTCCAATGGGTGCCCTACATGGAGGATTTACTTAGAAGTAAAGGTATTTTTAGAATAGCCTCAAGCCAAGAGTCTAAACCTAAAGATGAATATAAGGTAGTCAAATGGGAAATAAGCATGATCAAGCACGTGGGTTGATAGGGATGTCTATTTCTCCAGACCTTAGATTCCATATCGCAAAACTTGATACCCCTGATGAAGCAATGAAGCAGCTCAATAAAAATTTTGGAATTAAAAATGAATTTAGAGCCCATCAACATGAAAATGAGTTGCTTACATTGGACCCCAATAATTTTTCTTCCATTGAAGATTTTTTGTCCAATTTCAAGACCCTCAGACTTCTCTTGGAAGGTGTTAAGGTTAAGAAAGAAGATGGTAGCCTTATATATTCCATTCTTACTAAATTGGGAGGTTTTGTTGGTGCCTTCCCTTATTAGTTCTTGGGTAGCGTGGTGAAAGATCATAGATGGAAAAAAAATGGTAAAAGTTGGATAAGATCCATGGTTAGTTTTAGTGGAAGGTTTTAAGAATTTAAATAATCTCTTTCTAATTCTTCATAATGCAGGAATCCACATTCTAGCAGATGATAAGGTGCAATAGCCTTAGTTATGGGGAAGGCAAGGCTAGAAGTCTCCAAATGATATTGGTCTAGATGGACAAGTTGTTGTTGAATGATGCTCCTTTGTAGGCTCGTTATGCTCTAGTTTTGTTCAATTGTTTTAAAATGATGAAGATTGTATATGTTGGTCTAAGAACTCAAAAAATGAGGAATACATAGCCAAGCTTATATATCAATGGAAAATGATCTTTTAATAGGAGAGTGTAAATGGCGGTGGAAATATATTTGGAAACGTCATGGGTCTTACAAATGTAAACTTGCACTTTGGATAGCCTTAAATAACAAACTCTTAACCTAGGACAATGGTCTCAAAAGAGGACGTTTTGGCCCTAACATGTGTATTCTATGAAAATATAATGTTGAATCTTTCTCACATTTGTTTATCTCTTATTGTTCTACAACTTATGTTATGAAACCAACTCACAGAAAAGACAGATCAACGACTTAAAAATTATCCTCTTCAAGGGGGAAACTTCCTTTACATTACATAAATGAACAATTCTTGGATGATTCAAATGATAAGACCTCCTTGGTATATATAGGTGTCTAAGGGGGCACAATATAATCAAAGCCTACATAACAATAATAATGTAAGGGCACAACAATAATAATAGTGGGCTTCTATGGGGCACAACAATAAAAATAGGGTGCTAACTAATAACAATAAGGGGAATACACTAGTATTATAGGGACCTAACATGCCCCTCTCCTTGAAAAAAGTGTTGTCCTCAACGCTCGAGTAGTTTTGGATGCTTTTGTATAAAATTCTCATCCTCCCATGTGGAATATTCACCGGGTAAGTTCTTCCACTTAATAAGATACTCTAAAATTAATCGATTATGTAGTTGTCGTGTTCTTGTTTCCGTGACTGCTTCAGGCTCAAATATGGTTTTTCCTTCTTCGTCAAGTTTTGGAAACATTGTTTGAACTGGGAGCTTGTCACTGATAACCTTCTTTAGGAATGAAATATGGAAAAATGGGTGTACTCGAGAAGATGTAGGCAACTCCAATTTGTATGCCATAGTAACAATCTTTTGCAACACCTTGTAAGGACCATAGTACTTGGGTGATAATCTATTATCCTTCTTAGCTTTTTTTTGATGGTGTTGGACCCGCCAACATTCATGGGATCTCCCCAATATGAATTCCCAACTGGACCTCAAACCGTTTGGAGTAGGAGTTCCAGCAATGGGTGGTAGTGTAATGCCTTGATCGTGTAGGTTTTGACCTCGTACAAAAATTAACTGAATACAAATTCTAAAAACATAAAATAAACAATAGTGAGAGCATAAAATATAAAATAGATATACACAGATATTTTCCCCTGGATCCTCGAACAGGGACTACCAGATTGATTTTTCATTATATTCCTTTCAATGTTACAATACATATATATGCATGCTAAAACATCCATAAACCCCAAATTCAATAACCCTGGATTAGAACGTAATCGTAGTTCCCTTGACCAGATCTACAAAATACCATGAGCAGAAAACCATCATGCCCAAAACCATGTGTGAAATTCATGCACAAAACCATAGGTAGGTCTACCCACCTAATATAGGGTCCAAAAAAAAATTCCCTGGGGCGCTGGCCCAAACCCTGGAAAGGGGGGCTATCATTGCACCCCCCGCCCCCCTTCTCCCCCCAAACCCCCTAGCTTCACACCTATGGCTAGTCGTGGAAAGAATATAACACACACCCAACATTCTCCCACTTGTTATTTTCTTTCCACAAGGGACCACCAGAGAGCTCAGTCATTGTTCCAACCTTGCAGTACCCATTATTTCTATACACCAAGAGAACTTCTCAGTGCTCAGAGACTTTGTCAATGCATCTGTAGTATTCTTCAAAGTGTCCACCTTTGCTAGCAACACAATTTTGTCCTCAACCATATCCCTCATAATGTAATACTGAACATCAATGTGATTTGTCTTTGAATGATAAGCAGGGTTCTTTGCCAAGAAAATTGCACTTTTGTTGTCACATTCTATCCTTATAGCTCATTGTACTAACACCATACTTGAACGTAATCTCTGCAACCAAACTTCTCCCTTGCTTGCATGAGTGGATGCCAAGTATTCTGCCTCTATAGTTGAAAGTGCCACTACAGACTGTCTCTTTCTCATCCAACTAATTTCACCTCCAAACAGGTTAAATACATAACCACTTGTAGATCTTCTCTTATCTAGATCTCCAGCCCATTCTGCATCAACAAATCCATGGATTTCTAAGACTCTATCCAATCCTAGTCTCGCTTGGTAGCACAAACCATAATCACTAGTGTCACGCAAATACTAAAAACCCGCTTCACTATTGTTCAATGCTCCTTCCCTGGTTTTGGCATAAACCTACTTAATAATCCCACTGCATGTGCAATGTCTAGTCTAGTACAGACCATTGCATACATCAAGCTACCTACTGCACTTGCATATGGAACATCGGACATGTCCGCTTCCTCTTCTTGTGTCTTGGGACATTGTTCAACATATAACTTTACACCGACAGGAATAAGGACCTTCACCGATTTACTATCATAAATATTAAACCTCTGCAATATTGTCTCGACATACTTCCTCTGGTTTAACCCAATCCTCCTTTTTGCCTGATCTAGTTTAATATCCATGCCCAAAATATAGTTTGCAGCACCAAGATCTTTCATGTCGAATTTGGAAGACAATTGGATCTTCAATTCCTAGATAATTTATTTGTTATTTCCAACAAAAAACATATCATCCACATACAAGACCAAATAAATAACACGATCACCAATTAATTTAAAATACACACAATGATCTGCTTTTCTTCTGGTGAAGCCAAGTCCCCTTATATATGTATCAAATTTCTGATACCACAACCTTGGTGACAGTTTTAAACCATACAAAGACTTTTTTAACCTGCATACCTATTCTTTCTTACCCTTCACCGCAAAGCCTTCAAGTTGCTTCATCTAGATCTCTTCTTCCAAATCTCCATGAAGAAATGTTGTCTTCACATCCATTTGTTCGACATCAAAATCAAAAGCAGCAGCAACATATAAAAATAATCTAATAGAAGCTACCTTGGCAACAGGAGAAACAATATCACCAAAATCAATTCCCTACACCTAGGAATAACCTTTTGCTACCAACCAAGCTTTGTATTTCTCCACCTTGCCTTCTGCATTCATCTTCTTCTTAAACACCCATTTGCTGCCAATGGGTTTTTCTTCCATCCGGCAACTCCACCAGATCCTGAGCCTCATTTTTTTGCAAAGATGCCATTTCATCAACCATGGCTTCTTTCCAGAGTTTGCCATCCTCTGAATCTACTGCTTCCCTGATAGTTATGGGATCATCATCAGTAATAGATAAAGCAAAATTTGAATAGAAAGTAGTTGGACTATACCTTTTTGGATGTCTTGTTTCTCAAACTAATCTTCTCACAGTTGGATTTTGTGGCTCTTCATCTTCTGATTCGTCTTCTACTGTAGAGTTTGATTCCTCCTCCTTTAGCTCAAACTCTATCTTCTCAGGTTCCTTTGGTACGACTTCATGTTTAATAAGTTGTTTCACCTCTCTAAACACCACATCGCGACTGTACACAACCTTCCTTGTTTCTGCGTTCCAAATCTTATAACCTTTTAAACCATTCTTATACCCAATAAAGATGCACCTTTTAGATTTACTATACAACTTGGTTATTTTCTCCTTTGGAACATGTACATATGCATCACATCCAAATGCCATCAGATGTGAAAGAGATGGTTTCTTACCAATTCATACCTCTTGTGGAGTCTTATCCTCCAATATTGATGAAGGTGATTTGTTGACTAGGTAACATGCAGTCTCCACTGCCTCTGCCCAAAATTCTTGTCCTAACCCGGCACCATTGAGCATGCTTCTTGCATTTTCCATCAACGTCATGTTCATTCTTTATGCTACTCCATTTTGTTGAGGTGTGTATGGAGTAGTCTTATGTCGTGTTATACCACACTTCTTACAGAACTCTTCAAATTCCTTCTTGCAAAACTCTCCACCGTTATCTGTCCTTAGCACCTTTATTTTCTTCTCTGTTTGGTTTTCCACCAAAGCCTTAAATTCTTTAAACCTGTCAAATACTTTATATTTCTTCCTGAGGAAATATATCCATGTATTCCTTGAGAAGTCATTTATAAATGATAGTACATAGACTTACCCAGTGATGGAACGGACACAGGTCCAAACACATCACTGTGCACAAGCTCTAATATATGTTTCACCCTCTTAGCACCAGAGGGGAAACTCACTCGATTATGCTTCCCATATACACAATTTTCACATAAATCAAAATCCAGAGAGAAATTAGACATACCTTTTGCCATACCATTACCATGAAGTATTTGAAGGCCCTTCACTCCAATATGTCCAAGCCTTTGATGCCATAGAATGGTTTTTTCTCTAGAGACAACTATATTTTCTAGTCCACTTTTAGGAACCACAGAACAGTTGCACCAATCAATAACAATGCTACCTTGAAGCTTGTACAGAGTTCCAATCCGAACTCCCCACATCAATACCAGTGCTCCCTGAACCATCTTGCAAGTATCTTTCTTGAAAAATGTTTTCACACCTGCATCATCTAGCTTTCTTACAGAAATAAGATTTATGGCCAATGCAGGAAGCAGGAACATCCAAAACACCTAGAAGTCCTGCCACCTTGAAACTTCAACTTGACATTTTTGTGACCGATGATTTTATTCTTCCTGTTATCCCCTAAAAAGACATCACTACCATCATATTTATCATACTCGTAGAACCACACCCTATGGGGAGTGAAGTGAAAGGATACACCTAAGTTAAGCAACCATGCCTCATGATCTACATGTGTACTTGAAGAAGAAGCCAAGTACACATCCCCACCTTCATATGAGGTGGTTTTCACCTCTGCAAAAGGAGCATTATCAAATCCCTTTCCTTTCTCAAGAGCTTTAGATCTATAGCCCTTTTTTAATTTTCCTTCCTTTCCACATTTCCAACACACCTTTACAGGTTTTCCTGGAGATTTAGATCTCCCACTCGAGGATTTATTTTTGTTTTTGTTTTAAGGTCATCCTCGTACAGACAATGCATCATTGTTCCAGCCCTCTGTATTTTTCCTTATCATCTCCTCTAACAGCAAGGATGATATTGTTTCATAAAACTGCAAGGCAGTCACATTGCCACTTATTACAACAACCAGACTATTCCACAAATCTGGTAGAGAACACAACAAACTGATGCACTTATGCTCATATGAAATTTTTATATCAATAGATAACAACTGGCTTACCACAATATTAAAGGCATTAAGATTCTCAATCACTGAGTCTCCATCCTTCATCCTCAGGTTATACAACTTTTTCCGTAGGAACAGTTTATTCACCAAATACTTAGATTGGTAAAAAGTCTCTAACTTGTCACACAGAGCCTTCGTCGAAGCTTCTCCAGATACATTCAACAATATTGAATCTGAGATACACAACCATATTGTGATATTTTCCTTCTGATCCAACTTCGCTCAGTCTTTAGCTGACATTGTCATTGGTTTAGTATCCAGATCTACCGCAATCAACTGATCTTTATCCACCAACACATCCTCCATCTTGAGTTTCCACAACTAAAAACTCTAACCATTAAATTTCTCAATCTCTATATTTCCACTCCTCCCCATCTTCTTTCACCACAAGAATCAATCTTGTAGATCTCCCACTAAATAGGGTTTTCCACAAGCTCGAGAAAAACCCCTCAACAGAAAAGGTATCCCCTTGAAGCCAAAATGACTCTGATACCAAATGTAGGTTTTAACCCCGTACAAAAACTACCTGCATACGAATTCTAAAAATAGAAAATAAACAATGACGAGAGCATAAAACATAAAACAAATATACACATAGATTTTCTTCTAGATCCCAAAACTGGGATACCAAATTGAATTTTCATTATATTCCTTTCAATGTTACAATACATATATATACATGTTGAAGCATCCATAAACCTCAATCCATTAACCCTAAATTAAAACATAATCATAGTTCCCTTGACCGGATCTAGAAAAATACCATGGACAGAAAACCATCATGCCCAAAACCATGTGCAAAAACCATGCAGAAAACCATAGGTAGGTTTGCCCATGAAATATAAGGTCCAAAAAAAAATTCCTCAGGGCGTTGCCCATGGGGCTAGTCGTGGAAAGAATATAACACACACCCAATAGAGAGTTCACTATAAGGGATTCAATCTCCTTAGTAACCTTAAGGAAATGGAATTGATGGAACACTTTAAACAAACCCATCCACATCAGTAACAACACACCCAGGAGACATGTCAACCACTCAGACATTCCGCCCCTGGGTTCCATTGATGTTTTAAGCCTTTTTAACTCAAAGTCGCTCTCATTATATATGCAATAAAGAGACCAAAAGCCAAATTCGCTCTCACGGACCTATTTTCCAGCATCCCTAAACTCTTTTTAGTAGACTTGTGCCAGCGACCCCGATATTTGAGTCACTTTTCTAGCCCAGAATCTCGGCCTATGCCCATAACTTGTTACAACCTCCATAATCAATCCAAGGCATGATGACAATATAAACAAATCAAAAATCAACCTCATGACTAAGCCTGAGCATCCCCAACCAAGACTGACATTTTGTCAAACACCTGACATCAATGCAACTTATAGGTCTAGGATACAAGATAGAGCATAAATGACTGAAAGAATTCATGAAACATAACCAGAAGGATCACCTCCTTCTCCATTGAACTATTCTATCATCAATTAGGTCTTGCATCCATCCATTTAACAGTTACAAGTAAATACATGAAATAACCATGACATGAACCAATCATTTAACCATGCTTACAAACAACATAAAACCATGTAAATATTGGAGATATGACAACCATTAAATCTGCATATAAACAAGTGAAAAAGTAAGAGAACTTAGTTTTTATTAATCACAGGCAATTTTGACTAGGTTCATGACTTCCACATGCCACCCAACCATAGACATGGTTGAACCAAATCCGTCTTTCAGTCAGTACCCCTGTGCCATATTCCAAGCATGAATGTGGGATCTCATAGAACAACCAATCCAAGAACGACCAAGCGAATCCAGAGGTTAAACCACCTCCATCCTCATAAAAGCATGATCACACCAAAATTGATGCTCCGATCACAACTGAACTGAACTTGGAATTCCATTCAGAATCCATCACTATCCTTGAGTATTTTTTCATCTCCTTGTCTCTTAGGCTTTACCACAATCCAAACCAGATCACTAGGCCCTAAACCGAGAACAGTCTCTCAGGGTTTACCGCAATCCAAGCCCGCATCACTTGGCCCTAAACTGAGACTTCTCCCTTAAATTTACCATTTATCCTGCCAAAACTGGTCAAGGGATTCGTAGGCCTTTGGGAATGAAACTTGAGACCACCTCCACCCCAGATTCTGAAATCCATCTTGCAAACCAAACCTAAAAAACGGAATTAAACATCCCAACACCATGTCATCCGGAAAAAGGAAAGCCTAGGTTGAAAACCACTGTCATAACCTAGCAAACCCATGCCATAGAAATAAAGATAACCATACACCAACATGCGAATCCATGCATGTCCAAACCATCTATGAAATCAAACATGAAAAAGGTTATCTGCAAGTATTCATTCTAAAGCTGCTTGAATTCTGCTTTCCTTTCCTTGATCCTTGTTTTCCTTCCTTTCCATTTGCTTGCTTTTCCTTCCTTGATCCAAGGCTAGAGTGCTCCAAGAAAATCTAAGTGACCAAGAGTATGAGAGAGAGAGAATAATGAGAGAGCTCCAAACTTGAACTGACAAAAGGTTAGCAAAATCTTGCTTATTGATCCTCATAAGCCTTTTATGAATGAGGCCTCTAATTTCTTCATTTTCAATTCTTTTCCTTCAATTTCCTCTTCACATGCAACATGTGATCTTTTACCTTCCTTTTCTCCTTATTTCCTTTATTTTCATAAATAAATGTGCCAAAATGCCTTTTTTCCTTTTAATTCCTTTGCCAGTTTTCCTTAACCAAAACACACATCCAATGATGCCCACTAGGATATCTTTCCCCAACATTTAGCTTGGAATAAGTGTCTCAGAACCATGGTCTTATTTTGCCTTTATTAACTTTTATTGCATGGAATTTTCAGCAGGGTTGTTACAGTAAATGTGAATGTTGTTTTTTTACAAATTTCGGTTTTATATATTTGTTTTCTCATGCATTAATTTAGACAAAAAATTACATATCTTGGATTTGATTTTATTCATATTTTGAACTAAATGGATTTTTTGCAAGAGTATTTATATTTTCCATTTCCAATTTCATGTGAATTAATGAAAATTGTTGAAAAATGCAGCAAGAAATTATCAATTTGATTTTGCCTTGATTAAATTGAGAAAATTCGAATTTCCACATCATTAGACAACTTCAATGATGTTAACTTGTGTGACATGGCTTGTGTCACTTAGTTTACTCACAAAATTCAAGTTGGAGGAGTTAGGGTTCAGTAAAGCATGTGTGATTGCTAATTTGTAGCAATCAAGGTCAGTTATCTAAGGTTGTTTTCAGTTAAACTAGTTCTAATTGTTGAAGGAACTAGTAGAGGGTTAGTTGTGCAGTGGGACATCAGTCAAGCTCAGTGATCATCTAGTTAACTGCTCAATCAACCCAAAATAGCTATTGCATAGAATTTGAGTTCCCCAGGCTTAGTGGAGATTCCAAGGTAGTGTAACATCAGTTGTTTACTAGTCTTCAGTGTACAAGTGTTGCATGCAGTCAGATGATCAGCCTAAGGAATTACACAATCCATTTTGGAGAAATTCCTAAATAAAAGAGGCCTAATTTCTCAAGGAAATAGGAGAGTTAGAAATTGACTAAGTGTTAATTTTTCATAGGGCTATATTGTTCTTTGCTTTGATAATTGCATTTCTTCATTAACACATTAAGTTCACCCCAAAGCATCATAACATTATTCAGATTTACATCACTATTCATCATCATATGCAACTATGTAGAAAGAAAAATATCATCATAATCAATGCGGCAGAACATAAAGGAAAAATAGAAGAAAAACATTCACACATACAAACACCAGGATTGGTCGAAGACCAAGGAAAAACCCGCTATCGGGAAAACCCTTGCAAATTCTTCTTCTTAGATTGTTATCAAATAATTCAGCAAAATAGGGTACAATGATCCATATCTTCATCTATGCAACTAACCAACAAAACAACTACAACATCCATGAAATGAACCCAACAATATATATGCTCAAATCTCTGATTCTGAAGACTATAATGAACTGTCACTCTCTGGAGTCAACTATCGAACCTTGTGGTCACTAAGCGGAATCTTCGAAAGGCTGATATTTCATATTTTAGATCTTGGTCACATGGAGGGGTGTCATGCGAGAAACTATAGTTGTCCTAGTCACTCCCTTAATCCTGGAATGTGAGCAACTGGGGTCATATCTAGACTAGAGAAATCCTAACACCCCAGTAGCATGGATGGAGGGTTGTTCATGTGACTGGAAGGCTCCAATGACACAGATGAGATTCTATGCATGTGACTACAATTGAATCCTTCTTGTTATGTGTCTACAACTGGGACCCGAAACCCTAAATCAAAGATGTGGGCCTCAGATCATGCAATTTCACCTCAGAGCGAACCTGATCCTTTGTGGATAAGCCTCAAACCTGTGCAAGCCAAAAACAAGATAGAAGACGGTCTCATAATTGTGTCCAAATGAGCTAGAGGGCACTTGTGTTTATAGCCTTTCAAGGTAGTCCACTTTGATTTAGGGTCGACCTTATCAAATGTGCATGTGTGGGATTTTCTTCATAAGTACACTTTCCTTTATCTGATTTGAGTGACCTTTAGGTCGACTTTGGTCCTCTCGAAAAGTGTAATTAAATGTAATCATTATCTCTATTAGGTGAGTAGTCTAAAGTGGAATTTGACCATAGTTTCATATTTTTAACACTAAGTCTGGGTGAAATCTTTTAAGTGATCAGAGAGATAGGTTATGCACTTGCAGGTTATGCTCAATTGAGCAAATAAATTGTAAACCATATATATTCATTCGATTAATGCAAGAAGGCATTGAGGTTTTTAGAAGGTTTCTTTCCCCATAGGAAAATATGTGTTTCATGTGTGTGATTTCTTATTGAATCTATGAAATTTTTGTTCTAAATTTTGAGTTAATGTCTGCAAAGAAGTAGAGTAGGTTTGTGTCTCATAATTAAGATTAAAACTTCATGAGAATTTGCAAATCTACATCATAATTTCTACATGGTATTGGAGCAGGATTTGCATTAGAGCATAAATTTTGAAGTTGCTTCTCAGGAGGCTTAAATTTGGAGATTAGTGTAGCAGGATTTCTTCAGAACTGAGAAGATGGCCTTCAATGGACTAACGCTAGAGTATGCCTTGGAAGGCACCTATAATTTTGTTACATGGAGGTAACGCATGGAAGCAGTATTGGATGACAATGGATTGTTAGAATACATCCAGACAGATGTTCCAAAACCACTAGAATCTAATGCCTAGAACCTTTCTCATTGGAGGAAATATGTAGCCAAGGTGAGGAGAATAATATTGGAGGGAGTATGGGCACATTGTCTCAAATCTCCAGGGAAAAGTGTTCAAGGATAAACTTCGAAGTATCAAGACGCAGAAGTATGACACTGTTATGCAGTATCTAAGCAGGTTCACACAATGTCATGTTGAACTTGGCAGGGTCAGTATAAATGTTCCTAAAGAAGACTTGCTAAGCTTATTCCTTCTAGGCCTTCCCAAGAGTTGGCAGGGTTATCAAGATTCATTGACTGGGAGGGAAAAATTACCAAATTGGGATCGCTTATGGTTTGATTTGGTACAAGAGGAAATAAGGTGGAATATCAGAGACAGGACTTAATCCAAGGGTGAGGATGAAGAAAATTTTGCATTGGCTGGTAAGAAAAAGAAGTGAAAAGGGAAGAAATCTCGATCTAAACTAGAGTCTAGTCAAGGGGGCAAGAAGAAATATTTGTCCAAAACAAAATGCTTCCATTGCCATGAATTCGGGAACTATGCCACGAAGTTTCCACATAAAAAGGCAAGTAAGAAGACCTCAGGAGGAGGAGTAGGCTAAGATTTGGCTTCACAGTTTGAGCTTGACTTTACCCTCATTGCATGCATGGTAAACACAATGATGGGGAGCGTGTGGTACTTGGACTCAGGTGCGCCGTTCCACATGATAGGCTTTAGAGAATTTTTCAATGACTTGGAAGGAAAACTTTTGTCGATGCACATCGATATGGGGGTTGAATGAAGTTATAGTGAAATCGGGGTTGGTACAATCACCTATCAGAGGGAGTTGGGCTCCCCCATAAGGCTCAAGGATGTCATGTTCATTCCAGGACTAAAAAAAATCTCATCTACGTTGCAATTTTGGAAGATTGTGGTTATTATGTGATCTTCAGCAAATGAAAGGCATTCCTAAGACACAACCACAGGATAGGTGAAGCGGATTAGGGTTCATGTGAAGAACCTATATAAGAGAGATATGGAAAATTATGTTGCATTAAGCACAAATGTAGATAAGGTGCAAAGCCACGATGTCAGTGAACTTTAACATAGAATACTTGGTCATTTGCACCATGGCACCTTGAAGATCATGCAGTAGATAACCACAGGCCTCCCCAAAGGATGTTAGATCCCTATACTACTAGTTTAGCCCCTTAATTTTATTATTTCAACTCCCTTATTATATTGTTGTACCCGTGTAGTCCCCATATTGTTATTATTGTGCCCCATAGAATCCCACGATTGTTATTGTTGTTCCCTTACAATATTATTGTTATGTAGGCTATGATTATATTGTGACCCCTTATACTCCTATATATAAAAAGGAGGCTTTGTCATTTCTATCATCCAAGAATTGTTCATTTGTGTAATGTAAATGAGGTTTCCCCCTTAAAGAGGCTAATTTTGAAGTCGTTTATCTATCTCTTCTTCTATTTTGTGAGCTAGTTGCATAAAATTTGGTATAAGATCTTTAGATTCTAGGGTTTCGTTGCTTCAAACAGGTCACTGTGGAAATTTTTCTATAATTTTTTTTCTACGAAGCTTTAGAGGTTGATATTGAAACCCCTTGGTGCTGAAATCTCGGTGAACCTCATGTGCGAATTTCAGATATTGACCCAATATTTTCGGAGATATGATGCTCGGAAGTTAAGGTTTTTGCAGGCTCCAGAATTCCATCTCAAACAGGTTACCTTGGGAAATTCATCATAACCTTCTCTCTGAGCATTGTATTTAAATTTCATAAAATCTGGCAAAATAGGATGGAATATAATTTTTTGGTTATCAATTTCAGGGTCGAAGGTTGAAATAGTGACACGTGGCACTTAGTACAAGTTTGATACACTGGACCAGTCTATAATTAGGTCATCTTGGGATATTGGGCATAACTCTTTCTTTAAGAATCCACTCTCGATTAGAATTGTGGGATTGGAAATAGGACTCATAGGGATACCACATGATGAAATTTTATAACTTGGAGATCGTAAATTACAGAGTTAGAATCATTTCAAGATCAAGCTCCTAAAAGCAAGAAAAATGTGTGTATTTGTTTTTGAAAAAATTGCATAACTTTTGTTTGAAAAATCAGTTTGAAGTGATTAAAAGGGAATAGTGAAGCATAGATATCATTGTTTGATTTCAAAATGACTCAAAGCAAGAAAATGTAAACACCTAGTAATCAACACGAAAGATCTACCATGACACATGAAGAAGAGGAAGAAATACAACATGATATATCAAAATTACGAGACCAATTGAAAAAAATTTCGCTCTCATAAAAATTAATAGAATCTATCGGAGCTATGATAAATGGTTTTAAGAATGGAATGTAAGCTAAGATCGATGGCATAGAAGCAAAATTGAAAGGCAATATGGAAAATTTGAAGAAAGACATGGAAGGTTTGAAGGATTCCTAAGGGCGAAAAGGTAGTAGAGGAAACTCATGATGAGAACAAAAGAAATTTTAATCATGATTTCATAGAATCTAACATTGGATTGAAGATCCACCATATTCCAAAGATCGATATGAGTAAGTTTCATGGCAAGGATCCTGTAACATGGATACTACAGATGGAGTAATATTTTGATCTCCATAATGTGCAAAACACACAAAAGGTATGTATTGCAACTTTATATTTAGAACCCAATCAGTTTGTGTCATATCGATGGCTTTGCTCTTGTAAAAAATTTGTCACTTGGTCAACTTTTATGGAAGAAATGATAGCACATTATGAGGATACAAAGAGAAACACCTTCTTTAGCCAATTGATAAATCTCAAACAAAAGGGTTCAATGGCAAAGCACATTGAGGACTTACAAAAATTAAATATCAGGGTAAATGATATTCCACAGGAGCATAGGGTTGATGTATTCATAGGCACTTTAAAGGATAACATCCAACATGAGGTTCAACTTTGGGAATATGATTCGTTGGAGAAGGCATTCACGGTGGCCAGAAAAGTGGAAAGCAAAATTATGGCAACAAGGAAGTCTACCACTCACAACTATAAAGACGGAAGTGTTGTTGCTCCTAGCCTTCCACAACCTACAAGTTTGACACTAGAGCTATTGGAGGAAAAAAGAGAAAAAGGTCTTTGTTACAACCATGATATAAAATACACTAAAGGTCATAAGTGTGCTGAGAATAATTTATTTTACATGGGTTGTGAAGAGGAGGAAGAAAGGGATCAAGAAATATCAAAAGAAGAGGATATACACCAGGAACCAACCCCAGAGAAAGAATAAATGAATCCGGCCATATCTTGTAATGCATTGGTATGACTTACCACTCCTCAAACTCTCACTATAAAAGGACATATCAAGAAGAAAAAGCTAATTGTATTGATTGATTCGGGTAGTGACAGAGATCCCATTTTCATTGGAGATTTTAGGATGGAATTATTTTCTTGTCTTGGTATTCAATTAGCTCATAGCTCATATTATCATCCTCGATCTGATGGACAAACAGAGATAGTGAACAAATGTTTGGAAGGGTATCTTTGTTGCTTTACATCTGATAAACAAACATAATGGGTCAAGTGGTTACCTCTGGTTGAATGGTGGTATAACACTTCCTTCCATACTGCAGCAAAAATGACCCCATTTATGACACTTTATGGATATCGTCCACCACCCATCACATCATCTTTAAGAGAAAATTCTAAGGTTCAAGCAGTGGAAGATCACGTTGAGCATCAACAACAAGTGATCCAAATCTTAAAGGATAACCTCACTTTGGCGTATAATTGAATGAAACAATAGGCAAATCAATGTTGCAGCGAAAGAAGTTTTGATGTAGGAAAATGGGTATTTTTACAGCTACATGTTGGGCATGGAATTCCCCCCAAGGCATGTTTTGGGGCTTAAAGCCCAAGTTTTGACCAGTCCTTTGTAAAAGCTCTGAGAATTATGGGAGCAGAGCGCGAAGTGATAATAGAGTCACAGGGTTGTCTGCCCTTGTTTTTGTAATGTAATGTCGGCTTGATAGACCTAACCAAGCTCCACGGACCATGGGATTCTATAAATAGAATGAGGCTCTAAGTGTAGAAGAGAGCATATAGAAAAGAAAAGAATAGAAGCATGGTGAGTCTAAGAGATTGAGTGGAAGTGTAAAGTGTGTCTTTGGGTCGTAGAGTAGGAGCGGGCTCGGCAGCTGAGTGCGCAGAGGCCTAGTAATATGTAGCTGAGTGCACGGACCCCTGCAGCTAAGTGCACAAGGCAGGTCAATTTTGTAACCATTGGAAGAATTAATAAAGAGAAGTTTACCATATTTCTGTGTATCTTTTCCTGTTTAATGTATTATTGGATATAAATTGCTAGTGTATTGTTTATTTGTTGTGCGAACTTTTATGTGTGTGTTGTATAAATAAATATAACACAAGGCTTCTATTTATTCAAAGGTAGATAACTGGTGAAGGAAGATAGGTAAGATCTCAGGTGCAACTTAGGGAAATAGTGCAGATCATTGCTCCAGCAGCACGGAAGCCCCACAACCCCTAGTTAGGGCTGCGCGAAGGCGAGTATATCAGGGCACAAAGGCCAGGGAAGTGCGCAAAGCAACCTGCACGTAGGGACAAGAAATTGGACCGAATCAAACCCTCGAACATATCAAGGGTGCAGAAACCTGGTTCCAACACCCCCCCCCATACTACTTCAAGTGAGACCTCAATTCGCGCTCCATAAACTGTTGCTGAAAGGGCCAGTAGTACAGGGATTTTTTTGGCTAATTAACTCTGAACCTGGGTCAGGCCCCAACAATCCAACAAATGGTTCTGTTGCCAAGACTAGGATCTGCATAGAGATGTCTGAAGTCGTATCATTGGAATCCAACAAAGAAAGGAATTGAAGATTGGTTGGATAGAAAGATTCACGAGTTCGCGGCGCAGGAGAACGGGAATCTACGACTATCAAAAGAAGAGTGGTTAGACTGATACTTATACACAGAGATCCACAAAATTTTCTTCGCATCTTTCCCTACTAAGCTATACGAGTGGATCGCGAAGCTAGCAAATAGCCAAGGAAGGTATAAGCTCGACAGACCTATTGTGTGGACTCCAGAATTGGTGCGCAGATTAGAAGCGTCGGAGGATAAGATCACACGCACTATTGATCATTGTCTCGATCAAATTATAGGAGGATTCATCACCGAGTTCGCTGTAGATACTTCAGTTAGCTATTGTGAGGCAGAATGCCACTTCCTCAAAGGGCCGCGAGGTAAGTGCGTTAAATCTTTGAACACTTGGATTAAAATTCTACTGTGTGAAAAATGGGTTATGCGAATAAATTGATGTTTGGGGCTATGCGAAGTGGGAGAATCTACAGAAATGAAGGTAGTACAGAACTAGAAACTAGCCCCTTGATTTCACCTCCATGAGGAGGCGAAGAAGAGATCGCGAAGGTCTCACCAAGAAGTGCGATCAATTTGATAAGGCAAAGGATTCTGCACATACCACCCCCACCCACACCATCGCCAGTTTCACCGTCTTTGTCCCCATCTTTGCCCATACCACCTCTGCCACCATCGCGAATCAATATGGCGAGCGCAATAAAGTTGCTAGTGTTCAAGGGAGTAGGGAATGAAGATCCATACCAGTTTTGGTTCGTGATAAAAGTTGTATGGGAAGTGCAGGGAGTCACTGATGACAATATAAAGAAGGCAATGTTGGCCAGTGCTCTGTAGGATCGCACGCTGACCTGGTACATTAAGCATTCCAATGACAATCTGAATGCAGGGATCGTAGATATTCAAACTGCACTAAACAAAGAATTGAGCAGGCCGAAGTCAGAGGCGTAGTCGATCATTGGATTCAAGGAAATCACAATGCTACTAGGAGAGACCCCTTGGGAGTTGGATCAAAGGCTGAAGTGCACAATTTGCGAAGCTAACGTGACGTTGATGGATGAACAACACCGCAAATGGTTTATAGCATCATTAACACCGCATCTAAGGAACGCGTTGTCACAACAGAGGCTAACAACTCAAGCCGAGGAATTGGAGGTCGTGATGAGATTGCATAAGACCTCGATACAGGATCCCATCCTGGGAGTTCAGCAGATTCACGCGCAATTGAAAAACTTATGCCTTGAGATGCAGAGTTTGAAACAAGACAGGATAGCTTGCCCAGAAGTGCGCAATGAGGTATGGTGCGTAAAGTGCAAGGGTCAAGGACATGACAAGGACCACTTCCCAGTTTTCACGAATTAACTCGCAAGAGGAGGACCAATGGAATTGAGACCAGAGGCACAAGTAGGAATGAGTGCAATGCCTGCATTATGGTGCGCGATTTGTCAGATAGGAGGAAAGCGTGCTACATATAACTGCCATTTATTATAAAAGTACACATAGAATTCACAACATTTATTCTGTAAATTCTGTAGATAAGTGGCACATGATGAGTGCACCTGTAGAAGTTATGAGCTAATGATGGATCAGAATCCTACCTACAGAGTTCAGGCCAAAACGCGGGCCCTTGACTAGAATGTAGGGATGGCGCGAATCGGATTTCAGGGTTACGGACGAGGCTGAGGTGGAGGAGGACCAGGAAGAGGTTGCCGATAGCTGATATGTTACAATTGCAGAGGACCAGGACATTATGCTCACAATTGTACAAATCTAATGCAGCCATCATGCTTGTATTGTACATTGTTTGATCATGAGACAGAGGATTGTCCCACACTGATAGCGAGGTTACGCGATAAAGGAGCACTCCAACCTCCCCCGACTTAGAACCTGTAAATGATGAGATCTGAGCCGCGCGAGGAAGACCCTAATGTGAATATTGTGCTTTGAAGTGGAATTACGATAGGGGATGACAAAGGCAAGCAACCTGAAGAAAGTACTTGGGTTCACAAGGCTCCAATGAAGGAACCAGAGTTTGATTTGGAGCACGCTAGGGAAACCTTCATGGAAGCCAAGAAGAGCTTCGTTGATGCCTCCACTTCTAGAAGTAAAGACAGGCTAGAGCCAGAAATGAACCCATCGATGCTCACAACGTTCATAGAAACATGCATGAAGCTATTGCGTGATAGCAAGGCTGTAAAGGGGCTACAGGAACTCATAAATAGATGCGGCATTTCCATGCCAGGAGAACCACGCATAGTCTAGAAGCTTGAAAAGCACACGATGCGAACAAGAAGGGAGATGAGATTGACCACGCAGATTAGGGAATATGAGATGGACCAAGTGATTCTGGATCTAGGATCGGACGCAAACGTCCTGCCGAAGCAGACATGGGAGTGCATGGGAAGGCCTATGCTGCAATGGTTTCCTATCCAACTATGAACGGAAAACCAGCAAAAGATCCTACCTATGGGGAGATTGCAGGGAATCACAGTAGATATCGAAGGAGCAAGTGCACTAGCAAATTTCTAAGTGATATAGATTGTTGATTACAACAATCCCTACCCCGCACTATTAGGAATAGATTGGGCCACTGACATGAATGGGGTGATCAATCTGAAGAAATGCAAGATGATTTTGGAGAAGAAGTCTCTGCGCGTAGTTGTACCTTTGGACCCTGCACAAGGATCACGCTACATAGATCCAGTGTGCGACTACAACAGTGACGATGACTTGGATTGCATCTACAAGATAACCGCGTGAGAACAAGGCTGGGTGAATCCAACCACAAATGGACGAATCTCATGGGAGCGTGAAAGTTCCTACACATCGGATTCTGATGAGGAGATAGAGTGATGGTAGAACCGGTTACACAAGGTAACCACACTGAACTGTAACATGATGACGAGATCGTTGTGTATCAATGGAGGTAAGGGATCTTCCTACATATGATGGGTTAAGTGAGGTTGATTACTTCCTGAGCATATTTGAAAGAGAAGTACCAGAACAACAACCTTTCGAAGCTTTGCAATGGGTATTGTGCGCTATGCTTGCAAGGTGGTGGGGTATGCACCAAAGAAGCTTTGACGCAAATGCTGGAGGATGATGCGCATACGGTTTGGGAAGCCTCAAATGTGATTAACAGACAAGATTGCCGAACGAGACGGTCTGTGTGCCCACCAATCCAGATGGATGCAGGCATATGGTATGAAACCTGTATGGATGCACTTAGTCTTTGCATTAGGAGACACAGTTAGTAAGTAGGTGCGGGCGAGGCAATGGCGTTGATGATCCCTCCGGTTGGAACCATGGTGTATGGAAAGACCAAGTGCACAGAAGGTTATCCACACAGAATCCTTTAATTAAGTATGCGAAGCACTGAACAAGGTCCACAATGCGCAGTGGATTGACTGGGACCTACTCGTACCAGCGGTTCCATGGGCTTATAGGACCACATGCAAGAAACTAACGGCGCAGGCACCTCTCAGGTTGGAATATGGCATGAACACTGTAATCCCTGTAGAGCATGAAATGCCTAGTCTGGACATGGCAGCACTAGTACATACGACGGTTCGCAAAACGTTGGAAGAAGGGATCGCACAACCGAATGAAGCAAAACGCTTGGGACCTAAGGAAGAAATCCAACAGGGAAATTTTAGGCTCCAAGAACTTGGGAAAGAAAGGATGCGATTAAGGGAGAAAAATGCTCTAGTAGAAGCAGAAGTCAAGAAGTTGGAGGACGAGATAAAGGAAGATTTTCTCGATAAGAAAACCAGGGTGATAAAACAGGGTGCGCACGATCACGCTGACAAGTTTGAGGACTATCGCCATGAATTGATCAATCTAATGCCTTGGCTTGGAATGCATATTACTAAGTGAATCAACCAAGGTGGCATGTTGCAGATGATAAAGTCTACAATGCCCCTAGTAACAATAAAAAGTGAGTATTTTCCAGGAAGAGTGATGGATGATTAGAGGAAATCATATATAGGTGGCGCGGCCACCTGACTAGCTGAGGGAAGCACAGTATTAGCACTCCTGGCAGTTGAAAGGAGGCATGGGACTATAAACTACTCTTCCTGGGAGCTGTGCAATGTTGGAGCTGTGTGCAGAAGAAAAGAGTCACAAGGTACGCAACTGCGCAAGGGGGGTTGTGCTGCTGCGTGGGTTGGCTGAAAAGTGACTGTTGGAGTCACTATTCACGATGTGATGCTTGACTTGAGACCAAATGGAGCGGGCGACAGGCATTTAAGACATGATTTATGGGCAAGATTTGGGAAAATATGTCACCAAGAGAGCATTAATGAACCGGATTTGGGGGAAACGATCGAATTCAGATTCAAAAGGCGCTATAAATTATAAAGGGTTGCCTAGCAAACAACACTTGGTCATTTGTGAATTAAGTTGTTGTATACCACGCGTAGCCTAAGCAGAGCCCTATTTGACCTGTGTAGAATGTTGATTGAGCCCTTGAGTATGTGAGTAATAGATTTCTGGTCAGACACGATGGAAAAATTTGAGGAAGTTATGGAAATTACAGAGATGACTGTCGAAGAGGCTGTGCAGGCCCCGACTGTAGGGGATACCCCTGAAGGCATCAGGATTGTGGCAGAAATCCCTAAATCACCACGCACACCGAGGCCGAAGAAATACAAACAGTCGATGGTTCTCGTACATGTGTCCCCGCGAAACCCGCTGCGCACCAGGCTAACAATGGAGGAGAAAGAGAAAGTCGTTAACATAGAAACTCATGAGGAGGAGGAAGACCTAGAGGAC
>APFE030035937.1:31576-58916 GCA_000404065.3 Pinus taeda
AGATGGTGCACGATGTCACCTCTGAGGCCCTCCAGAATTTTGTGCAAGTGAACCAGATTGTGTTGGGGGCCCTCAGAGTGCAGCTGCAGGAGTTGCAGGTGTGCACTCCTCAGGCTAGTACCCTTTCGACCAGCCTCACATTAGGGACAACTGCAACAGAGCAGATGTTGCGCGCTCAGATGAAAAATACAATAATGTTGCTAGAAGGGGCACCGATGACAAGAAATGAGGCTGACAGGCCTACGATTAGTGCACTGGAGGGTATCGGGATCAACATGGCTACACTCCCACATGAGACATTATACATTCTACAAGATGGGATTACTGTAGAATTGTGGGCTAGGGAGATTTACGCACTGCAAGTACTAAGTGAGCAAAATATCAACATGGAGCAGTTGAGATTGCAGTGCGACGAAGTGGTGTCGCAAAATTGGAAACTGGTACAGGTACTGGAAGAAGCCTGTCAAAGCGTTCCTGAACTGGCCATCCCAATAGACACACCAGCAGAGGCGTGCATCCATAGGCTAGCAGCAGGGGAGCGTGAGGTTCAGCTGGAGCTAAACCTTCAGAGGTAGAGCTACGGTTGAAGGCGCAGTCGTCCACCCCTCCAGAAGTAAGAGAAGAGCGTGTCAGTGCTATTACAGCAGGACTGGATGAGATTGGCAGTGCAGTGAGGGACTGCACTAGAATGCTAGAGGAGTCATTTGAGGTCCTCACGAATCTGCAGGAGGAACCCAACATCCAATGCTTAGAGATAGAGGTGCATGAACTGCAGTAGAAGTATGACAACGTCAAAGGAACTGCTCAGATGGTGGCCCTCACCCAGAGGCTTGTGCGGATGTAACAAGCCAAAGCACTGAAAGAACAGGTGGACGCAACACGACATAAAGAAGTAGTCCTGAAGGAACGCGTTCAGCCTTGGATCGATGAGGCCTTCACCATCAGAGCAACAATTGAAGGCAAGCTCGCACAAATGCAGGGGATGCAAGAACAGGATCAGGGAAGCAGTTCCAACACCACAGTCTCGGAAAAATGCGTACAGGAGATCCAGCAGGTAGCCGCTCAGTGCGCTACTGACCTTGCAGTGATTTGAACAGAGTTGGAGGGACTCCGCGCAAAGATTTCTGCGTTGACATAGTGACTTGAGGGTGAGTCACGATGTTTGTGTTGGTGGCCTATTGGGCATGGAATCCCCCCCAAGGCATGTTTTGGGGCTTAAAGCCCAAGTTTTTACCATGTCCTTTGTAAAAGCTTCACGAATTATGGGTGCGGAGCTTGAAGTCTTAATAAAGTCACAAGGTTGTCCACCCTTTTTTTTGTAATGTAATGTTGGCTTGATAGACCTACCCATGGTTCGCAAACCATGGGATTGTATAAATAGAGCAAGGCTCTAAGTGTAAAAGAGAGCATATAGAAAAGAAACGAAATAGAAGCATGGTGAGTCTAAGAGATTGAGTCGAAGTGTAAAGTGTGTCTTTGGGTCGCAGAGTAGGAGCAGGCTCTGCAGCTGAGTGCGCAGAGGCCTAGTAGTCTGTAGCTAAGTGCGTGGACCCCTGCAGCTGAGTGAGCAGGGAAGGTTGAGTCTGTAACTGTTGGAAGAATTAATAAATAGAAGTTTACCATATTTCTGTGTATCTTTTCCTATTTAATGTATTATTGGGTATAAATTGCAAGTGTATTGTTTATTTGCTACGCAAACTTTTATGTGTGTGTTTTATAAATAAATATAACACAAGGCTTCTATTTACGCGAAGGTAACTAACTAGTGAAGGAAGATAGGTAAGATCTCAGGTGCAGCTTAGGGAAATAGTGTAGAGCGTTGCTCCAACAGCGTGGAAGCCCCTCATCCCCTGGTTAGGGATGCGCGAAGGTGAGTATATCAAGGCGCAAAGGCCAGGGAAGTGAGCGAAGTAACTTGTGCGTAGGTAGGAGCAGTTGGACCGAATCAAACCCTCAGACAGCTCAAGGGTGTGGAAGCTTGGTTCCAACACCCCCCCATACTACTTTGGGTGAGACCTCAGCCTGTGCTCCACGGATTGTTGCCAAAAGGGCTAGTAGTACAGGGATTTGTTTGGCTAATTAACTCTGAACCTGGGTCAGGCCCCAACAAGCCAACACTACAACCATACAAAAAAATGTCTCTCAAGCAAGCTAAGAAAAATAATAAATTATCACCAAAGTACTATGGTCCTTACAAGGTGTTGCAAAAGATTGGTACTATGGCATACAAATTGGAGCTTCCTACATATTCCTGAGTGCACCCAGTTTTCCATGTTTTATGCTTAAAGAACGTTATAAGTGACAATATCCTAGTTCAAACAATATTGTCGAAACTTAACGAGGAAGGAAAAATCATATTGGAACCCAAAGAAGTCATGGAAACAAGAACCCGATAGTTACGAAATCAATCAATTTAATAGTATCTCATCAAGTGGAAGAACTTACCCGCTGAAGATTCCACATGGGAGGATGATAATTTTATACAGAAGCATCCATAAATACTCAAGCAATGAGGACAACACTTTTTAAAAGGAGGAGGACATGTTAGGTCCCTATACTACTAGTGTAGCCCCTTATTGTTATTAGTGCAACCCCCTTATTGTATGTTGTACCCATGTAGTCCCCATATTATTATTATTGTGCCCCATAGAAGCCCACTATTGTTATTGTTGTGCACTTACAAAATTATTTTTATGTAGGCTCTAATTATATTGTGACCCCTTAGACTCCTATATATAGAAAGCAAGTCTTGTCATTTGTATCATCCAAGAATTGTTCATTTGTGTAATGTAAAGGAAGTTGCCCCCTCGAAGAGGCTAATTTTGAAGTCGTTGATCTATCTCTTCTTCTATTTTGTGATTTGGTTGCATAATAAAGGAGCACTTGAGAAGCAAGATGTATGCAACGGATGTACTTTGGTGAATTACACAAATTCCACATTCCATGAGCAGGATAGCAAAGCACATGCAGTCCTAGAAAGGATCCACTCTAATGTTTGTGGACCTTTCTCGACAACCTCCACTTCCAAGCACAAATATTTTGTCATTTTTATTGATGACATCTCACGAAAGTGTTGGACCTTCTTCATTAGAAAGAAAGATGAGGCATTCTCCAAGTTCTTAGAATTAAAGGAACTATTTGAGAAAGAAACTGGCAAGAAGGTGAAGTCTCTAAGGGGCAATAATGGAGGTGAGTATGTGTCAAATTAATTTAAAAATTTATGTGAAAAAGAAGGCACTCGACGAGAGTTGAAAACACCCAACAACCCATAGCAAAGTGGGGTGGCTAAGAAAAAGAACCATAGAATTTTGGAAGTAGTGAGGGCAATGTTGCATGAACAAGGTCTACCTCTGCATTTTTGGGTCGAGGCATGCAACACAAAAATCTATTTGTAGAACTGGAGTCCTCATCGGATTCTAGGTATGATTACACTATAGGAGGCTTTCTCGGGGAGGAAGCTGGATGTATCACACTTAAGGATTTTTGGAGCCTCTATTTACTTCCATGTCTCCAAATAATCAAGGAAGAAGCTAGAGCCAACAACAAAATTGGGGATATTTGTGGGTTACACAGAAACTCCCCATAACTACCATGTGTACTTTCTGTCCCTAAGAATGAAATTTGTGCGAAGGGATGTAAAATTTGATGAGAAGAAAGCAATGTGGTGCTCTCTTGAGAAGGAGCTTTAGATCCCACCAGAAGAGGAGATTTTAGCTCCATAGGATGAACCTCAGGAAGTTATGGAGTAGCCATAAATTTAGGAGCAAAGAGTGGAGACATCCACTCAAGAAAAACCATCCAGAGAAGGTAGGAAAAGAACTAGAGAAGCTGAGCGACTTGTAAGAGCCCATTCCTAGGGTCTTATAACAGATCTATTTCTAATGAATTTAAATGCAATAAGAGGAAATATTTTACTTTCTTACAAGACTTTTAAATAAATAAAATTTTACCATTTACATTCTAATCCGTATAACCTATGGAGAACATTTCATTTTAATAAATTTACCTGAGTAATCTATAGAGGAATACTTGTACATATGGCTGGTGGAGATGTCTTTGAACTACTGCTCCTACTAAATGCTCCTCTTGACTGACCCAACTGGATTTACCTCCCAACCAACTAAGAAACAATCCCTAACCCAGGAAACCTCCACAAGTTCCCTAGCCCTCCGAGCCCAAGTCCAACTAGATGTAGTGTGTGTGTCCAAGATGAATGATCCAGACCAAGATGAACAATGTTTCCCTACTCTTAGCAACCCAAGAAACCTCCACAGATTCCTAAGGTCTCCAAAAATCACAACAAATTCTAAAATAACAACCAACCCCCAAAATCATAAGAAAGGCCGAACCTCCCCTTTTTATACCCTCCCTCTCTTCTCCATCTCAACCACCTCTCATTAATGTCATTAACTTCTCATCCATCCTTACAGTTAACTTCTCTTCTCCCAAGTAAACTGGGAGTACATTTGGAAATGTGACATGAATATAAAATTGGGAAATTAATGGGAGAGGATCATGTCTTCTCCCAAGTAAATCTGAAAGTACATTTGGGAATGTGAGATGACTATATATATTGATAATTAAATGGACAGGACTATGTCTTCTCCCAAGTAAATGTGAGGGTACATTGGGGAATGTAGGATGTAATTAAATGGAGAGGAACATGTCTTCTCCCTAGTAAATGTGAGGGTACATTGGGGAATGTGAGATGAATACATATATTATTTGAAATAATGGAAGGAGATCATATCCTACCCAAGATTCAATTTGAGAAGGTAAGTTGGGAATTTGAATAATAGAAATCATGAATTTTATATTAGACCAATATTTCTCAATATTTTCAGATAATGTAAACATTAATAAAATTTGCAGGATAAGATTTAATTGGGGAATTACATACACCCCTCCTTCAAAAAACTTTGTCCTGAATTTAGAATGAAAAGATACAAGGAGTTCGAAAGCATAGCAAACTAGAGAGAGTTATAGTAGTAAAATTTGATAATTCAGACAATGACATTACTTCCCATCAAGAGTCTCCAACTGATCTACATCTTCCTATCCATCCTAACCTACTTCCATTCCCATCCTATCCATCCTCTGCTGCTTTTTCAGTGGCAACGGCCATACTAACCACTGATAAAGCCGACATGGTGGAAGCGTCGAATACATCGACCTAACTTCCCCAGCAGGTAACTGGCAATCATCATCACATGTCTAGGGGAGTTTGTCCACCACTGCCCTCCCACGATTCCAGGTTTCGGAGGATACATGGTGGGAAATGCCTCCACCTCTCCTTCACAACTAGGGTCAACGCCCTAACACAAACCACACTACAGAGCTGGTTGGACTTGTCATCGAATAATCCATCCAAGTCGTCTTGCCACCTGTCATTTACATTTTACTCATGTCATAAGAGTGCATATCAAATAGATACCAAATGTAATAGAGCAATGTACATCGTACCTTTCCTCATTGGTTGTCTCGACCTTCCCCAATGGAATAGTAGATCTTGGTTATCATACAGTTCTTTCCAATCTGTAGTTTAGTTCTCATCCATGCATATATATAACCACAAAATAGATATAGATACATGATATTAAACATCATGTTTATTAAGCCCAATGTCCACGTGTCAATTTTTGTTGTTCATACTGGAAATAAATATTACATTAGATAAATCATAATTTCACTAAGTCATTGATTAGATAAATCATATCTATATAAGCCTATACGATGCAACAATAACTTTGAAAAGTCATGCACTAGATAAAATGTAACCAAGTAAGTCATACATTTGGTCATACATCCAACATTTCCATCATCAATACCAAATCCATCCATTGATTTTCACTTGTCCAACCAAATGTATATGATGTTCATAAATAACAACATGGAACTGCAAAATAGAACCTTAACATAGGTGGCTGTCTATGTTAAAATGGGCATCATAAATGCTCATGTGACATCCTTGTGGAACCCCTCAATAACAATTAGATTTGAAACAGATTCAACTGTCCGTCATGGAAAATAGCATTTTGAACCCGGATATGCTATAAGGTGGTACCAACCAAAATAATGGCAAGCAACAAATTAGTGCACTATCAATTCCACTAGAAGGTGCTAGTATAAGTTTCATGCATATAATTTCTTTAATACCTTAGTGAATATAAAAGTCCCACTCTTCCAATTTGTTGGTTTTTCATCTTCCAAACCAATTAGTTAATCTTGAAAATAAAAGACTCAAAAATTCAAAAACTATTTCGAGCATGATTTTCATACTTTATTTTTTTTTGTAAATTGAGAGAATTGTCCTATAAATGTCAAAGCTTCAAATTTATTATATTTTTAATCATTGTTTACTAGTACTAAAACAATCTTATGATATATGTTGCAACTCACAATATGACTAGACAAATGAGAAATAATTAAACAAATGGAATAATTGCCTTTGCCCTGTTGCTATTAGTATTTCCCTTGTAAATGGCACCACATCTCTAAAGATGCCTACTCCTTTCACAAGTGGCTAGTGACCACAAAAGTTGCGAAGAAAGTTGAGGGTCCTTTTATCTAAAACTAGAGATGCATTATTTTTCACGGAATTTTTATTCAACACTAGAATAAGGGTAAAAGTGTATTCTAATATTTTCATTGGTATTTTAGTGACTAAATAAGCTTTCATTATAAAATCCCAAATTCTCTACGAACTGATCTTGTTATTTAATATCATTAAAAACATCTATCATAGTAAGCTTTACACAAGTCCATGGTATTCAATCTATGTTTTTACTATAAAATTTCACCACCTGTAGAATAATCATTAATGTGACATATAGGATATTTCAACACATCCAAATCTGAATTCCCATGCTTCATAGTCATTTACTTCTCAGACTCGAGATTTGTTATTATGACTTCCTCCATGAAGAATGACAAATATAATATCTGAAAGATAATCCTACTGTCCGAATGGAAAATCTACTATATCTTAAATAAGAATAATTACAATCTACTATCAACAGAATTAAAAGCCACCCTCGTATGTAAAATAGAACTGACTACACATTTTTATTTTTTATTTTAGATTGGGACACATTTGCAACGAGGAGGAATGGTATGGGACTGGTATATCTAAGCTTCATATAAACTACTATGCTAAAAATTTTGTCTTATCCTATGCCCATAGATGAAGGGAACTTGGAAGAACAGTTGAAGTAGGTATACCAGAACACAGAGAAGGCATACTTATTTGTCAGGGAGGATATGATTTGTGAAGATTGATGCAAACCAGCACAAGGATGCTGCCACATGTTCTCTCTAGAATGGTCTTCATCATCATGGCAGCAGGAAGAGGGTGCGCTTTTCATCAGTGCCTTCAATCTGAATGTCAAAATCCTTGTGTATTGAAGGAACTTACTTTAGTTACTCTCTTGTAGCTTACACCCAGTGGAAAGGCACATGTTAGGGCTACTCCTGTAAATCTTTTCGAGAGATATATGTAACCGTATATGAGGATAGATATTCTGAGAATGTTTCAAATACGACTTAATTTCAATCTGCCTATTTCAGCAGTTTCAAATCCACGCAGCTCATGGTCAATGGTAGTGCTATTCAAGGGAAATGTGGTTGCTCCATCTGGAATGATGCTAAGTTGCTTATCCATATGCATGATGAGTATCTGGAGGAGGATTAGAAAGCAAATCACAACGAGAAATGTTACTATTTCTGGATAGCATGTCAAGTGTTTCATGGAGTCTAAACTTAGCCTTATCTCTTCCTATTTCTAGTTGACTAGCATATATAAAGGGCACGTGAGTTTGAAGTAAAGGCATGCTTCCTATTGTGGATTTGTCTTTATCCATCATTATCTAGAGAAATTACTTACACAGGGAAAATAGACTGCGTTGGGGTTGGATTTGCAAAGAGTTGATCTTTGTCTTTGATATTCAATCTCTGTTTTACTTATAATCATCAAAAGGCATGGATAATGAATGAAGGTTGGGCACCTAGTCTACATATTTCCTCTCTGTTTTGTGTATCGATCTCTATTATTGATGTTTGCAGCCTTCTCATTCAAATCTAGTTAATTCAATTTTATAAGATTGTGTGGGTCTCTCTCCCCTGGTTTTAATGGAATTTTTATGAATCTGAGTAGTTTTCCTTCACCACAAAGGTTTGTAGCTTAGGAAATTTGCCCCTGATATGAGTTTGAGTGACCAGGATAGGACTATGTTTCCAAAATTGATCATAAGGTTAAGGACATATCAATCCAATGAGATCAACATTGCAAAAATCGTGTTAGCAAATATGTCACCAATATTTGAAACACTGAATGAGATTCATCCAGAGAGGATGCATCATTGAAGTTCTCCATTTGTAACAAACACTAGCTCTGGTCCTCATTTGACTCCATGACCTGATCACGGGCACTAGTTTCCCAGATCCATCATGAATTGGTATTGTTTTATTTTCTATGAGTTTCATCTACTTAACTGTTTGATTCATATTCTTTGGCCCCGTCAATAGACCATTGATAGGACTTAGGGATATACCCTAGTGTTGGCAGAAACCAACCCAAAGTGAGAGGTGCTCAAGAGCTAAAAACAGTTTTCTATATCAAGTCCTCAAAATTAATAAATAATCTACAAAACTTTGATGAGATATGCCTACTGAAGATCTTCCATCTCATTTTGCAACTACCAATCAGAGATCTATTTTCTTGGAACTTCCTTGGCTTCATTATCTTCATCTAAATGAAAATTTATATACATTCATCAACAATCTTGTCAGCAAAAGCCTTGTTATAAAAAAAACAGCCCTAGAAAATAAGGCTTTTAAACAGCCTAAACATGCACTAATTGAGAAAAGAATGTTAGTTGAAAATAATCCTACAACTCCCAACCAAAGATCCATTTACTTGGCACTTCCTTCTTCATCTTCATCTAAATGAAAATTTATACACATTAGCTCAATGAATCGTTTCATTTTTTTTTCCTCTTTCAGATTACAAAATAATGTCTTTCAGCATCAAATGAAGGCTTGAATACACACTACATGCAAAGATTTTTGAAAACTACTTCATTAGGATTTTCTACCTTCACATATAGCCCGTGCAGAATTCCAAATTCCATTTTTTCCACATAGAACAACTATCTAGCTAGTGAAACAATCCATATAAAAAACTAGCTAAGAAATTGGACAACCTAGAGCTTTCTTTTATGTCGCAAATTTTGCTTCAAAACGCATTTTAGGGCCTTATTATTTATCAACAATCTGCCAATGGGGATCAGAGATACTAAAAACTTGCATTTATAGAAATGCCCCAAATATTCTCAGTTTAAAGCAAAGGAAATGGGATTTTTCATTTTTAGACCAAAATGTGCCCACCTGTGTTTCTCATGAGATAAAGAGTGTGAATATGAATGTCAAGTCATTTCTTTCCCCTGCCTCTTTTCATGTTTTGGTTGCTAACTACTAAAAGTAATTTTTCAAAAACTCTCAGTTATGGTGCAAACATATAACTCGTTTAACTCAATTCTTAGGGCTATCTGGAGAATGTGTTTTTTGGTTTTCCTTAGATCACCAACTATTCCAATACAAACATGCTTATCTCAGGCACCTTTGTCTATATTTAACCATCAATGCAACCACCAAAAGGTCTCTCTTTGGTTGTAACTTCTATCCCTCAATATATGTCATGCCTTCATCTAAAATTCTAAACAAACTACATGGACTGCACTCATGGGTAGAAATAAGAGTGTTAAGCACAGGTAAATGGAATTTTTCATGACTGTCTACCCCCCCAGCATTTCGAGTAGCTTGCCAGTGACTATGATAAATACAACTGTCATTGACAATAAGAGCATTTAGACCTCACACAAACCATTCAAACTTTTCTCACACCAAACATTCATGCACTTACTCATTGTTAAGCACAGGTAACCTAAGTTTGCCATAACTGTTTGGCACCCCAGCATTTCTAGTAGCTTATCTGTGACAATGATTAATACTATTTTCATTGACAATAAGAACATTTAGACCCCAACCAAAACCATTCAAATTTTTCTCAGACCAAATGTTTCCCATGTATAAGCTTGACAACTTTCTACATATAGAAAATCAAGTACGAAATAGTTATATTTTCAGGAATGGTAGAGGTCGTGACCAACAACTTCAAAAAGACTTGAGATAGATATCCATACAATTGTCTGGGGGCATTTCTCCTGATTTCAAACCTTAAATATCAAAATAAACCCTTTACAAAGCAAAAGTCTTCGAGCTTGATTATTGAGAACAATCCCATTAGTTTTATGTACCCTAAACACATGGACTGACATTGTTATCTTGTTGGTAGATTTGATTTCATTCCCAACTATGATGAGGAATCTCAAAAACACATTTCTCATCTCCAATTATATGATCAAGAATGCTATCACCAAACTCAAGCAAATTGGTGACCATTTATTAAACACGTGCTTTGAAATGTTTAATGCCACTCTAAGCATAAGAGACAACTAGAATGATTACCATTCCAAACCGGCATAATCTTTTAATAATAAAGAAAACAAGAGCTATAAAGCTAAGACATATAGTATACATGCAATGAATCATAAACCAAACAGATCACAAATCAAAGCTGAGTTTCACTTACCCAAAGTTGGTGATAGACCCTTCAAACAATTATTAAATGATTTGCAGCAAGACAAATCTTGAGTGGATAGTAAATATACCAATTGATAGATAGCCTCATAGTGGAGTGTGAAACTGTTCAATCATGGTTTATTAGGACTACAAGATGATAATGATGCATATTTTGGCAATGAAAACCTATCAAAATGTAATTCCAAAGGAAACCAAATGTTAATCGCCAATTTCCGTGAGAGAGATTGATAAAATGTTAAATAAAGTCACTTAACTTAGATGGTCTTTTGAGTTTTACAAGGCCAAATGGAACTTCATAAGGTTGACATAGAGAGTTTATCAAAACCTCAAGGATCTAGTCCCTGGAATAGATAACTGATCCTATCACAAAAGGAGGAAAATCATATCTTATGGCAAGCTAGTGCCATTTAGTGTTAGAAGATATTTCAAATAAAAATTACCAAGTTAACAGTGTACATGTATGTGAAGCAGGAGGGAATGGGTGTGGGCATATCACTTTTCAAAAGCAGGGACAGGAAGGTATATTGGGGATCCAAATATCAATTTGATATATGCAATAAAATATGGGGAAGAAATCCCTGACATTGATGTAAATGAGCAATAATTTAGATATGTCTTTAGATCCATTCATGATCCAGCATTGAACATGGACATTCCTTTCCTTTCCAGGCATGGTGTGGAAATGACAAATAGAAAAATGTGAAACTTAAAACTTAATGAAATTGAGATGTGGAGACTCAATGAGAGAAGAATGTTCCTGATGATGAAAAATGCTTAAAGTTGAACCACTTGAATGAATCTAATCATCCCAATGTCCACGCATCCATCGATTGACATTCATGATTCACCAATGAACATTGACATTTCTTCCCTTCCCATACATGGTGAGGAAATGACAAATAGAAAAATATGAAACTTCAAATTTAATAATATGGAAATGTGCAAACATGAGAGAACAATTTCAATAATGATGAAGAATGCTTAATATTGAACCACTACCACGTATATCAATTCCCTGCAATAAAACAACAAAATGTGCCCTATGTCCTCTATTTTTGCTTTGTTGGTATCCTCCCAACTCACATGGCCAAGTGAGAATAAAATTACTGTGTAAAGGTATAAAGGGGGCAACACTTGGTTGTATCAAGGTTCCTATTTGGGCCTTATTGCCACACAATCTAGCAGACCTTGTGAGGGGATTCATCGAGTGAGGGCCATACTCTATGGCAACAATGAGGAAGGATTGTCACTATCATCTCAGCAACCTTCCTCCTTCTCTTTAGCATAATTTCACCACAAGGGAGGTGACCCTATATTCAGCGACAAGGGGGTATTCTAATTAGATGGCTCAATGTGATATGAATGAATAGCCTAAGGAAAGATAGTTTAAAGCCAAAATAGACTCAAATATTCTTTATAAAAGAAAAAGTATTCTAGCCCTATACTAGCAAATGACTACTGCAAATTAGGTTTATTGATAAGCAAGGAGAATCTACAATTTCCAAGAACTTACAAAATACTTCTTTCAACCCAAGGAGAAAACACATATGAATGGCCATTTAAGGTTGTTGCACACAAAAGATTTGTAAAATAGTGTTCAATTATTAGAAATCTAAAAAACCCTTTAAATATGTAAAAGAGTTGGCCTTTTAGGGTTACAGAGTTGTATAATTTATTAGGTCATGTGAGGGAAATCTTGAATCCATCTGTTGAAATACATTAAAATATATAAAATTATCCCCAGTGCCACTTAACAAAGTTTAACCATGGAGGAAAGCATGTCGATGCAAATAATTTTTCCCATCATTTTCAAGACCATGCAACTTCTAGAAAACAAATATAGTCCTATGGATTCGTCAGTACTCTGGTTCGGCTCAATTTGGTCACGATATCAAATTTCATTAATTACCAACCCTAATGGTGACCTGGTCGCAAATCATGGCGTTATTATGTTAAATACATTCTGCACCATCGTTCAAAAGCGTGAATTCATCTACAGATTGCGAATCTCTCCATATTGAAGGAAGATTTGCAGGGTTTTTTTACATTTGATCCCAAGTTCTAGATTGTTGACGGAGAAAAAAGAAAGATTGCGTCATGGAACAGCCTAATAATGGCTTTTCTAAGCTGAAGGGGGGAGATTTCGAGTTCTACATGCAGAGCTACTCGATAACTCTCAACAGGAAATGCAGGATGGAAGACAACCTTATTACACTTCGTTGTTCATGAGATTATAAGATCAGAAGGCAAACGTATTACAGAAGCTGCAGATCAATCCCACTCAAGCTCAAATGCCACATCTTATGGCATAGATGGTAAAGGTGAAACTTCTACTAATAAAGAAGATGATTATATGTGATATGGATTGTAGGTTGTTGCAGGGTTGAGTGATGAGCTGCATAATGTGAAGAAGGCTGCAGAAATAGACTTAGACACTGTGACTGGATGTGTGTCAAAACTTGTTAGTGGACTAGCAAAGTTAAGAGAGTTTTTGCAGAGAGATTTAACCTCAAGACATATAAAGGATGAATACAGGTCAGCTAAGGATATGGATACCACTGAAGATGGTTTTCTCATGTGATATGTTACCCATTTTATCATTATGCAAGCTTACAGAGTACAAGATATGATTCTTTACGTGTTCAAGTAGAATTTGTTTATAGATAAAACTGTGCTCGCTAAGCTAAGGAGAACTAACTGACTGTCATGCCAATTCCAATACTCTAAATTAATAAGGCCATCGATTCTGTGTAGCTATTAAACAAGCATATGATTTGAAGTTGCATCTTTAAGTAAAACCAATAAACGCTTAGCACAAATTCTAAACTTCAAGGTCTGGGAGATGGCATTATACTAGAAATCTGTGGTTGTATTATAAAGATCATTACAATGTATATGATATATACTAGAATAGAAAACTAAATCTTATCCATTGTAGTAAGATAATAATGTAGAGATCAAATAGATAGAAACCACAAGTCATGACACTGAAATGGCAAGCAAGAAAATTTGGTAGACACTAATAGATAACTGTAACCATAAGTGATGGCATTGAAATGGACAATGATATTATGTTAGAGACATAATAGAGTGAATAAGTCAACTTTATTCACTTCAAAATAAACATAAAGGACTTGTCTGAGAAAGCCAGCAACAAGGTTATATAGACTAAAAACTGACTAGAGGAGAAGGATGTAACCAGTGCAGGTACAGATTGAGATTAAGAAAACAAATAAAGGTAACAGAAAACATTCAAAAACGCATACAATTAAACGGAAAAAGGCTGAGATTGAGAATGCAAATAGAGATATTCAAGGCTTAAATCATTAAATAGGCAAAGACATGCTTAACTTATTATGCTGATGGAACACGATCAATCTCTGACTACATATACAGAAAGCAGATAGTAAATGAGGTGAAATTGATAGCAGAAATAATGGACTTTAACTCTAAATGAAATCAAACTGAAAGCAGGAAGAAAGGACACTTTAAAATCATTAGAACCAGTAGCCTTTGCTGATGGGTAAAGGTTGTTAACCACAACAACTTAACAGCTACAAGGTCGGAGGTTCAAGCCCTCCTTCTAGCGGTATTTGGGGTTTAGTGGGCTTTGGGTCCAGATTTTGAACCAAAGCTCTGATACCATGTATAAGAGCCCATTCCTAGGGTCTTCTAACAGATCTATTTCTGATGAATTTAAATGCAATAAGAGGCAATAGTTTACTTTCTTAAGAATTTTAAACAAATAAAATTTTACCATTTACATTCTAATCTGTATAACTTATGGAGAAAATTTCATTTTAATAAATTTCCCTGAGTAATCTATAGAGGAAAACCTGTACCGGTCGCTGGTGGAGATGCCTTTGAGCTGTTGCTCCTGCTAAACGATCCTCTTGACTGACCCAACTAGATTTACCTCCCAACCTACTAGGAAACAATCCTTAGCCCAAGAAACCTCCACAGGTTCCCTAGCCCTTTGAGCCCAAGTCCAACCAGATGTAGTGTGTGTGTCCAAGATGAATGATCCAAACCAAGATGAACAATGTTTCCCTCCTCTCAAAAACCCAAGAAACCTCCACAAGTTCCTAAGGTCTCCAAAAATCACAACAAATTCTAAAATCACAACCAACCCCCAAAATCATAAGCAAGACCCAACCTCCCCTTTTCTCCCTTCCCCCTTCCCTTTTTATACCCTCCCTCTCTTCTCCCTCTCAACCACCTCTCATTAATGTTATTAACTTCTCATCCATCCTTACAGTTGACTTCTCTTCTCCCAAGTAAACTGGAAGTACATTTGGAAATGTGACATGAATATAAAATTGGGAAATTAATGGGAGAGGATCATGTCTTCTCCCAAGTAAATCTGAAAGTACATTTGGGAATGTGAGATGACTATATATATTGATAATTAAATGGACAGGACTATGTCTTCTCCCAAGTAAATGTGAGGGTACATTGGGAATGTAGGATGTAATTAAATGGAGAGGAACATGTCTTCTCCCTAGTAAATGTGAGGATACATTGGGGAATGTGAGATGAATACATATTGATAATGAGTTGGAGACGACCATGTCTTCTCCCTAGTAAATGTGAGGGTACATTGGGGAATGTGAGATGAATATATATATTGATAATGAGTTGGAGAGGACCATGTCTTCTCCCTCGTAAATGTGAGGGTACATTGGGGAATGTAAGATGAATACATATATTATTTGAAATAATGGAAGGAGACCATATCCTACCTAAGATTCAATTTGAGAAGGTAAGTTGGGAATTTGAATAATAGAAATCGTGAATTTTATATTAGACCAATATTTCTTAATATTTTCAAATAATGTAAACATTAATAAAATTTGCAAGATAAGATTTAGGTGGGGCATTACACGACTTGTGAAGGATGCGAGGGGAATGTGGGTGATTCTTCAAATGTGCGCAGGCAGAGATGGTCAATAGATCGATACACTAGCTACATCACTCTAATTACTGACTTGTAGAAACTAATCCATCCTCTTTAGAGGAAGTAGTAAAGAAACATGTATGGGTTGATGCAATGGTAGAGGAATATGAATCCATTATAAGGAATAGTGTTTGGGAAGTTTTCCCAAGACCAACAAATAAATTAGTTGTGGGTTTGCAATGGATCTTCAAGATAAAGCAGGTTGCATATGGAAGCATAGAGAAGTAGAAGGCCAAATTTGTGGCCAAGGGGTACTCTCAAGTTGAAGAGATTTATTATTAGGATCCATTTTCTCCTGTGGCAAGGTAGTCATCCATTAAATCAATTCTTGCTTTGGCTATGCAGATGGGATGGAATATCCACCAGATGGATGCAAAAATAGCATTCCTTAATGGAGTTATTGAGGAGGTGTACATTGAGAAACCAAAAGGCTTTGATACTTTTGATCGAGAGTCTCATGTGTGTAGACTCAAATGAATGTTGTACGGTCTCAAACAAGCACCATGTGCTTGGTACACTAGGATCGATAGCTATCTCACTAGTTTGGGCTTCACCAAAAGTGAAGCGGATGAAAACCTCTATCATATCTTGGTAGAAGGTAAATTGCTGATTATTGTCTTATATGTTGATGACTTGATTTTAACTAGTGATGAACAGCTAATCAGATCTTGCAAGGAGGACATTGCAAGAGAATTTGAAATGAAGGACATGGGTCTCATGCACTACTTGCTCAGATTGGAAGTATGGCAAGGCGATGGGGAACTATTTGCCTCTCAAGGCAAGTATGAAAATGAGATACTATAGAGGTTCCACATGTAGAGTTGCAAATACATGGAGACACCTCTAGCGACCAACTAGAGGAAGGAAGATACCACTTCAGGTGAAGAAGTAGATGCTACTATTTACCGAAAGTTAGTGGGTTCACTAATGTACCTTGTGAAAACATGACTAGATATGTGCTATGTGGTCAACTAGCTGAGCCAAGCTATGTTTAGGCCAACCAAATTATTTTGGAGGGCAACTAAGCATGTTCTACAGTACCTCAGAGGCACTACCTAGTTTGGACTATGGTATAGGTAGACAAAGAAAGTGAAGTTCTATGGCTTAACAGATGTAGATTGGGCAGGGAGTCCATCAAAATGAAAGAGTACATCAGGTGGAATTTTTAGTATTGGGTTCGCAGTTGTTTCCTAGTAGAGTAGGAAGAAAATATTTGTGGCGCTCAGCTTGGCAGAAGCAGAATTCATGGCTACAATTCAAGCAACATGGGAGGCAATCTGGATGAGAAAGATACTTGTTAGTTTGTTTGGTCAAATGATGGATCCAACTGTGATCTACTGTGATAATCATAGTTGCATCAAGCTCTCTAAAAACCATTTTTTTCACAGTTAATACAAGCATATAGATATCTGGTATCACCATTTACGGGACTATGTGCAGAGGTGAATAATGATGTTTTAGTACATTCTGATGGAGGAACAAGATGTTGACATTTTGAAAAACATCTTGTCATGAGGGAAGTTTCATTTCCACGGGTGAAGGATAGGGGTGGTTGATAATCCCTCTCTTGTTGAGAGGGAGTGTTGAAAAATGTAGCAAGAATTTCTTAATTTGATTTTTCCTTAATTAAATTGAGAAAATTTGAATTTCCACATCAATAGACAACTTGGGTGATGTTAACTTGTGTGGCATGGCTTATGTCATCCAGTTTACTCAGTAAACTCTATTTGGAGGAGTTAGACTTCATTTAAGCATGTGTGATTTATAATTTGTAGCAATCAAGGTCAGTTATCTAAGGTTGTTTTCAGTTAAACAAGTTCTAAATGTTGTAGGAACTAGTGGAGGGTCAGTTGTGAAATGGGACTTTAGTCAAACTCAGTTATCATCTAGTTAACTAATCAATTAACCCAAAATATCTTATGCATGTAGATATTTCGAGTTCCCTGGGCTTGGTAGAGGTTCCAAGGGAGTGTAACTTCATTTGTATATTAGTCTTGAGTGTACAGGTGTTGCATGCAATCATATGATCAGCCTAAGGAATTGCGCAATCCATTTTAGAGAAATTCCTAAATAATAGAGGTCTAATTTTTCAAGGAATAGTGCAAGGAAATAGGAGCTTAAGCAGAGGTAGAGATTGACTAAGTCTGGGTCAGAGCCTTTCAGTGAGTGGAGATATAGGTTATGCACTTGTAGATTGTGCTCAGTTGAGCAAAGAAATTGTAATGTATCTCTATTCATTTGATTAATGCAAGCATGCATTGGGGTTTTTAGAAGATTTATTTCCCCAAAGGAAAATACTTGTATCATGTGTGTGATTTCTTATTTCATATCTGGTCTTTTTGTTCTAAATTGTGAATTAATGTCTACAGAGTAGTAGTGTAGGTTTGTGTCTTATGATTTTGATTAAAACTTCATGAGCAGTTGCAAATCTACATCATAATTTCTACAACAATTTTTCAGATAGCTCTAGAACATATTAAGTTGAATGCTTTGCTGCCTATATTTTCTAAATCATAATACAAGCTCATTTTTTTTCCTTGAAAAAATCATAATTTCTATTCAAAAGAAAGAATAGAAATCACGATATTAAAATGTGGTGATTATATGCTCTATTAAGGTACTCTCTCTGATGGGGACTTCGAAGGTAGGGCAATGCGGCGAGGGTTTCTGGAGGATTAGGGTTTGAGGCGGAATGGCTACAAACAGAGTGGTATCAAAGACCAGGGTAGGGGGACTCGCTCCTCTTGTGCTCAACCAGATCTGTTAAGAAATTTACCCGAGAACAATAATTAATTATGGAGAATTACTGAGAGAAACAAATATAAAAATAACCAGCAACAACCATAAACACATAAACACATATGTTTATCTAGGAAAACCCCAAATCTCGGGAAAAACCCGATCATAATGAAATTTCATTATCTTTGGCCAACACCTTGGCCAATCCGGCCAAGTGAGCCTTTACCGCTCACCTTCAGGCCTTTTTCATTACAATGAAGTCCTTCTAGCCTTTTATAGGCTCCATTACATATAATACCACAGGCAGAATACCATGGGTGCACAATACCATGTGCCCCAAAACCATCACTGTTTAACCTCTTTTGACTCTAACCCGAGTCAAGTTTACTTAACAATTCCCCCCTTTAACTTGACTTGGGGTTCCTTGACTAATTCCAACCAAACCTGCTAAGTGAGACAATCCCGCTGACTCTAGCTCTTACCCCCCTCAAAGTTTTTTACTTGGGGTATTGTTAACCCAACATTGCCCCTATCACCTAGGTCTAACCCAGACTTTACCGGTGATTACCCATGGGTACACATGCCTTACCAGGTCTTATAGTAGTATGCCCATTTACATGCAATAATTTTGACTTCATTAATTAATTTTTTATTTTTTTTGTTTATTGTTGATGCTATTCTAACCCATCTTCTCTCAATTGCGGGCATCCTTGTTTTGTTTCTTTGTTGCCTTCTTGCCAAGTTTAACTGCCTTTAAATTCTGAGATAAATCCTTGAAACCCTCGCCTGGGGTGACTTCACCAGGAGGCCTTGATCTGGATCTGGAGCGTGATAACATGCGATGCTTCTTGTTTGGTTGATCTATATCCATGGCATCAGCATTCTCTTCCATGCCACTTGACCACTTGACCTTTCTCGCTTACGACCTCGCCGAGACACAGATCTGCTCCAAGCTCTCTCTATTGCTGCCAAAGGATCCCACAACAACAACTGCTCCTCCTCCTCTTGATCCTCTACCTCCAGTCTCTTCGCCTGCAACAACTCTTTCATGGCCGCTACAAATTGCAGCTTCCTCACCTTCATCTATCTGCCTTTGTAGAACCTTGTTTTGGCTGCATTTAGATTAGATTTGCAAACAAATTATGCATCAATCCTTTTTATGTCTACCACGCTAAATAACCCTTGGCAACAAAAGCATTTTTCTGAAGCCAATACACAACCTTTGGCTTTGATACCAGTTGTTAAGAAATTTACCCGAGAACAATAATTAATTACGGAGAATTACTGAGAGAAACAAATATAAAAATAACCAGCAACAACCATAAACACATAAACACATATGTTTATCTGGGAAAACCCCAAATCTCGGGAAAAACCTGGTCATAATGAAATTTCATTATCTTTGGCCAACACCTTGGCCAATCCAACCAAGTGAGCCTTTACCGCTCACCTCCAGGCCTTTTTCATTACAATGAAGTCCTTCTAGCCTTTTATAGGCTCCATTACATATAATACCACGGGCAGAATACCATGGGTGCACAATACCATGTGCCCCAAAGCCATCATTGTTTAACCTCTTTTGACCCTAACCCGAGTCAAGTTTACTTAACAAGATCAGAGACTGCAGATAAGGGCGAAAGGTAGGAATAAAAAATAGAGGGAGTTGGTGGTGAAATGGCAGTTGAAGCAGGGAGGGAGAGATCCCCTCCTTCAAAAACATAACACCAGGGGAGTCAAGCAGAAATGGAATGCAAAGCGGCTCAAGGAAAAATAACAGAGATCCTTCGGTAATGGGAGCCCGATGGCAAGCGGGATTAAGCGGAAAATGTCTCCCAAGAGCACTGAAAAAACCCAGGTTCGTAATTTCGAATAACAAACTCAAAGAATATAGAAGTTATATGAGAGATCATGCTTTAATTTGTAATTTTGTAGGGTTTTGGCTGTCTGAAAAGGATCTTTCCAAATGGATACAGCAGAGGTGGAAACCTAAGGGGCATATAGATTTGAAATTAGGGGCAAAGGGTTTTTTCACAGTTATATTCTCAAATCTGGATGATAAGGAAAGAGACTTCGAGGGAGGACCCTATTTCATGAATAACGTTGGTTTATTCATGCTCCATTGGGAGGACTGCTATAACCCAGACAAGAAAAAATGTTAGCAGCACCCATTTGGATCAGACTGTTCGGATTACCAATGGAGTTTTGGGACCCAAAGATCCTAGAAGGAATAGGTAATACAATTAGAACATTTGTTAAAGTAGTAGAGACTACCAAAAGAGGGCGTTACACATCCTATGCAAGGATATGTGTATACATGAATATAACAGAGCCGCTACCAGAGTCTTTAAACTAGAATACCATGATGAGGTTTGGCAGCAACCAGTGGATTACGAACACATCCCATTTCACTGTAGAAGATGCCATGAATATGATCACCTCTTCAAACAATGCCCTTTAAATGTTGCATAGGAATCAACTGAGAAGACAGAAGAATAGAAGAAGGCAACAGAGGCAACCGAAGGGATGAAAGAGGGTTTTAAAGAAGTGCCCATAAGAAGAAAACCTGTAAAAGGACAGCTCAGGATGCAACCACCTGTCAAAACAATGCCATTGGAAAATCAAAACAAGTTCAAGGCTCTCGAGGAAGAGGAAAGGGGAATGGAAAAGGAAGAAAGTTATGAGGAATCTATGGAACTATCAAAAGAAACAAAAGAAAAAGACTCAATTCAGATAAACATGGAATAAGGAGGGGAAGAGGAAAACATGGACCTGTTAAATGAACAAACTCAAATGGAGGTTGACCCTTAAAAAGACAGAGGAAGTGATGAGGAACGAATAATGAGAAGACTGTTACAGGAATGGAGGAACCTTGATGAAAGGTTTATACCAAAAGAACAAAAACAATTATATAAAGAGATGTTCCAAAAATACAAGGAAAAGGTAGGAGTACTTTCCGCAAGTTAGCCAGAACAAATAGGAGCACAAGGGTCTCAAAGTATCGAAATGGGTAGTACTGGAAAAGGAGGAAGGAAAAGATGTAGGCGTCCAATGAGTGAAACCATTCAAGTGGTAGGGGAGATGTTGGTTAATTCAGGAAGAGTCATACCTCTCTCAGAGGTATTTCAACAACCGTCAAAAATATTAAAATGATAATCACAAGCTCGAATATCAGAGGTATCAATAGTAAAGGAAAACAGAGATATCTGAGGGATAGGTTGAAAAAGGATAAACCTAGTATAATGATAATTCAAGAAACCAAGATTAATACCCAGAAAATGGAAGAAATAATGAGAATATTTAATACTCATTATGAGATAATGGGTCAGGATGTGGCAGGCATGGTAGGAGGGCTAGCAATCCTATGGAACCCTGAGGAAGTCCAATTTGAAAACTAGGTTAGCTTCCCTCGAATCCTTTCAGGAACTTTTATAATGATAGGTTCGTCGGAATGGATAATCCTTACAGGTGTATATGGCCCGCATTTATCAAGTGAGCGCAGAAGCTATCTTCAAAATATGAAAACAATTCGAAGGTTGTTCCCAAAGATGCCATGGATTGTAGGTGGGTACTTTAACATGATTACAACCACAGTGGAAAAATGAGGAGGATCAAAAAGACCAGACCAAGACATGGAAGCCTTCGGTGAGATGATATCGGAGCAAAGACTGGTTGATATTCCGACAATAAATGGGATCCATAAATGGAACAATAGGAGAGGGGGAAAAAATCAAATAGCATCGAGACTGGACAGATTTTTAATATCGGAGCAAATTATAAACAAAGATATATTCGTAGAAACTATGATCCTTCCCGCAATGGGCTCAAATCACTAGCCTATCAGACTAGAAATTGACATTAAATCGAGCCCAAAAAGACATCCCTTTAGGTTTGAAGCGTTTTCGCTTAGGAATCAATAGTTCATGCCAAAGGTGGAGGAATGGTGGACTCAGAGCCAACAAAGAGGAAGAAGCAAGATGCAGACCTTCCAACTAAAACTAAAAGAACTCAGAGAAAAAATATAAAAAAAATGGAACAAAGACGAATTTGGGAATATATTCATGGAGCAGCAACGTTTAGAGCAAAAAATGAGAGTGTTGCAACAAGAAATTATATCAGAAGGTCGAAGTGAGGAAAAAAGAAGAGAAGAAGGTATAGTAATAAGCCAACTTGAAGAACGGAGAAAACAAGAAGAAATATTATGGAAGAAAAAGTCTCATATAAACTGGCTTCATGAAGGAGAAAAGAATACAAAGTTCTTCCAGCAAGCCATGATCCAGCACAGACAAAGGAATAGAATTTTCTCCATCAAAAATGAGGAAGGGCAACATATAACTCAACATGAGGGAATGGAACAAGCTCTAGTCAGATACTTTAAAGACATCCTTATTGAACCTCAAGAGGACAGAGAAGAAGCTATAGGAAGGGTATGCAACGAAATCCCAAGAATGATCACGAGAGACCAGAACTTAGCCCTGATGAGGGCAACAAGCCTGGAGGAAGTAAAGGAAATAGTGAAAGGGATGAAAAAAACAAAGCCCCAGGACCAGATGGATTTACAACTGAATTTTACCAAGCAGGCTAGCACTTGCTAGGGCAAGACATCCTAGAGGTGGTAGAGGAATCTTGCAGACACCAGAAGGTATGGCCTGGTTTAAACTCAACTCTTTTAACTCTTATTCCTAAACCTGCTCACTCAGAAACTGCCCAAGGTTTCCGTCCTATTGCTCTTTGTAATGTAATATATAAAATTATTGCTACTTTAATGGCTAAGAGATTGAAACCAATTCTTTCTAGCATAATATCCTCGGAACAAACTGGGTTTGTGGAAGGGAGACAAATTCTAGATGGCTTGGTGGTATCTCAGGAAGTGATTCATTCTCTGAAACAAAAAAAATGAAATGGGAATGATGGTAAAATTGGACCTCTCAAAGGCGTATGACCGTCTAAATTGGAATTACCTTAAAATAATCCTAATGTCATTTGGCTTTTGCAATAGATGGGTAAACTGGATCTATGATATGATATCCACCCCCAATTTCTCCATTCTCTTAAATGGGTCACCAGCCTCGACTTTCAATGCCACAAGGGGACTGCGACAGGGAGATCCTTTATCCCCGTTTTTGTTCATAATTACAGCGGAAGGACTGGGACGATATTTCAAAAAAGAACTGAGGGAGGGGAAAATCAAAGGACTGAGGCCATGGGGAAACAACTTACTAATTACTCATCAGCAGTTCATTGATGACATTATGCTTTTTTGTGCTAACTCACTATGAGAAGTTAAGAGGGTAAAACGGATTATGGACCTCTTCATGGAAGCATTAGACATGGATATTAACAAGGACAAATCATGCACATTCCTTTTCAACACACCAGAAGTAGTCAAAGCCCACCTAACCAGAATTATGGGCTTTCTCTCTGGAGAATTACCTACAAAATACTTGGGAAATCAATTAGCATTACACCCTCTAAGGATAGCAAATTGGCAGCAAATTGTTGAGAAACTCAAGAACAAACTGGCAAACTGGTCCTTCCAATCACTGAACATAGCGGGAAGACTAGTGCTCCTTAAATCAGTTCTTCAAGTAATTCCTATCTATCCTCTCTCGGCAATGGTGGTTCCCAAAGGAGTATGTACAAAAATGACAGAAATATTCAGAAAATTCATCTGGGGAGGTCCAAAACAGCAAAAGAAATGGGCCCTAATATCGTGGAAAGACCTAATAAGGCAAAAGGAAGAAGGGGGACTAGGTCTCAGGGATCCGTGCACTATGAACCAAGTTCTAGGAGCAAAGCTATGGTGGAAATGGATGAGGGGTGGAGAAGATCTATGGAAAAATATTTGGACCCAAAAATACAATATGCCCACAACTGCTGAAGGCATTCTTAGATTGGAGGAAGTTCCAAGGGGATCCACAATATGGGACCTGGCCAGTCAAAACAGAGATATTATAGGTAGGCATGCTTTCTGGGAAATTAGGAATGGAAATATAGCCAAATTTTAGGAGGACGCTTGGCAGCAAAGAGAGAGAATGATAGGGATACAAACCCTGCAAAATACATATCAAAAGGCTACAGCGGAGGGGTTAAATTATTTTAATGAATATTGGAAAGAAGAAAGGCAAGATGAGACCTGGCGAATATGGAGGAATCCGGAATAATGGGACAACAACATAAATCCTGGACAAAAAGCGCTATTTGTAAAAGAAATGGAATCAAGAAGAATCAAAATTAGAGCAGACTCAGATATTCTCTGATGGGGTAGATCCACAAAGGGAACTTTCACAATAAGGGAAGCCTACTATCTAACCACCCGCTAGGAACAAGAAGAGGATGCACTAGTATGGAAACAAATATGGAAGAACAATTGGTGGCCAAACGTAACTTTTTTCGCCTGGTTAGTAGGAAAAGGAAGAATCCTTCCTTGGGATCAGATACAGAAGCGAGGATTCCATGGACCTCCTAGATGTAGCCTTTGCAAATGGGACAAAGAAACGCAGGAACACCTCTTAAACTCATGCCCTATTGCCCAACAACAATGGGAAGAAGTCAAGAACCTCTTTGGAAAGTCAAACAGGGATCCCCTTGACATCAAACAAACCATCTTCCAATGGGGGAAAGGTACATTCTCAAGCTCGATGGTTAGGAGAGCCTAGATTCTAGCAATGGGATTTAATATATGGCTAATATGGAAAGAGATAAATCAAATAATATTTCAAGACAAAGACAACCCTCCAGAGACGATTTGGAAGCGAACCCAAAAACTCATAAGAGAAACTATTCTAGAATATGCCTGGGAGGAAGAGGACTGGGAGGAAGAGGACTGGAAAAAAACCCCAGAAGAAGGCTGAATCTTAGCCAGTCTAAATCTAGAGTATGGCATGGTTTATCCTCAAAAGAAAAGAAATAAGAGCATGCAGAACCAAAGCCCATCCAAGTTCAAATGCCCTCGATAAAACTTCATCAAACTAAATTTTGATGGGGCTTCTAAAGGAAACCTAGGGCTAGCAGGATTCGGAGGCATCTTCAGAGATAATCAAGGTCAAACCAGATGGGTTTATGCGGATCGGGGAGCATAATGAGTAATAATGAAGTGGAATTGATGGCAGTTTACCAAGGCATCATAATAGCAATTAGAAATGGGTATACAAAGCTAGAGATTGAAGGAGACTCGCAGCAAGTAATAGAGATGCTTAGGAAATTGAATAACGGAAAGGATTGGGAATAGGTAGCGAAGAGCTCGAGGATGGCAGGATTGATTCAGGACTTGGCAGATATAATGAAATGCATTGACTACAAGATCATTAACCATGTTAGAAGGGACGGTCATAAAGTAGCAGACTTCCTAGCTAATTGGGGTTGCAATGAACAGTATGGGAAGGTAGACAATATATGGCCAACTCATATGGACAAGCCACGATGGGAGACCCTCAATTTAATCATTACTCAGGATGATAATGAGATTACAGCTTCATGATAAAGGCTACAGATGGCCCCCAATCGGGGTGGAAGAGGCGGCGACGTGTGGGAACATAATGAAGGTAGGAAGGTGGCAATGCAAGCCACCACGCAGTGGTATAATTACACATGACACCAGAACAGCCTGCAAGCTAGGCAGAATCCCGAGGAGCAGAGGAGATAGAGTAATGAAGAAGGAAGGTGGTAAGAACAACGACGATCAAACGATGGAGGAAGGTGGTAAGATTGGCAGCAATCAAACGATGGGACATTGAGTAGCTGGCACAGGATTAATAAGGGTAGGAGAAGGTGGACCTGAAGACTACATGTGGCAAAGAAAGGAGACGAAGGGAGTTAGAGGTTGGGTGGCTCGTTCTGCAACTTGTCAAGGAAAGAGGTATGAATGCGTGAAATTGTCCACTTCTTTCTCTAAGATCACAGGCAAGATTAAGGAAACGGGAAGAGGTTTAATAGTTACAGAAGGTCGACGAACAAATAGGGACCAGAATCTCATCTATTTTAATATCAGTTAGAAGACAAAGTGGGGGAGAATGGGAAAGGCTGGGGTCGAATTGAGCAAGGGAGGAAGCCGGACAGGTCAGGATAATACCATGCAAGGTTCGCAAATGGATACTGATCAGGGGCAGTCAGAGATGGAAGAGCAGACGGTTTGGGAGAAAGAGTAGACCCCCGTGCAGACTCACCAAGTCCATTCGAGGAAAGGAGGAGCGGGGAAGGTCAAAAATTCTGAGAGAGAACAACAATGGGAGGGAACGAACCTGGAAAAGAAAACTATGTTAAAATTTCTGTTTTCCCACCCCGGTTTTCAGTTTCTCCTTATTTCTCCCATGTAGTTAAATGCCCTTTCCCATAACCATACATTCAACAAGCTGAAAAAAATAAATTTTGCTGAAAACACAAATTCTGGAAAATTTACAGAATGCTGGAAATTGCAGAAATAAAAATCAGCAGTAATAAACAGCCATTAAAACACATTAAAACACTGATATTTTTGGTCAACTTGACCCTGGAAAAACCCCCTACAACTCTTGGGGAAAACCAGTTTGAGAGCTCTTCTTTATTTCTGAAAAATGTCTTTTTACAGCAAGAAAATTTCAGCAAAAAATTACAGCAAAATAATTTTTTTAGCAAGCAAACTTATCCATTTTCAGCCCAACGGACCACCTGGAAACTTCTCAGTTTTCAGCAAAAAAATCAGCTTTTTCTGTTTGTTCTTGCTACTGTTCTGCTTGTCTTTCTGTTGTTCTAATTTTGCTGAAGAGCTGCCTGGTATGTGTGCCAAACTGCTGCCTCTTTCTCCTTCTTGTCCAGAAATCTCCCTTGCTCTCTTGCTCTCCTTCTCCCAATCTGCTCATGAAAGAATGAATGATTTTTTCCTCATTTTCCTCCTTTAATATAACTCCAAGTGACTTTTGGGTGATCCAAGTGACTTTTGGGTGATCTCTAAATCCAATGGCTGAAATAGATTTAGATCAATGGCTGAGATTAAATGCACATTAAATCTCA
>APFE030035937.1:63929-113519 GCA_000404065.3 Pinus taeda
TGGCAAACTTGCCCATAGCACATCCTCTACAAGTATCAAAGTGATCAGTACTGAAATCTGGCATACCTGTAGTGATCTCCCGCAAGGTCCTCAAGGCTCCATGATACATATGTCCCATCCTGCGGTGCCAAATCTCGCATAGCTCAAAACTGCTAGCTCTGTTGTCGGTACTACTGCTCAATGCCACAAGGCACTGGAATGCAAACTTGTACACCTTTGCATCGCGTACACCTATCACTCTAGCTGAATCAGCTGGAGTGCCCCTGGTATACATCAACAATTGTCCTCCCCTGAACAGTACCTCATATCCTCTGTCCTCCGAAGTTGAGACAGATATGAGGTTCTTCCTCATCCCTGGCACATAAAGAACCTCTGTCACTTTCAAGGGAGGTTTGGACTCCCTCTGAAATGTCAGTGTCCCCACCCCGACTGCTCTAACAACTCTGTCATCACCGAGTACTACCTCTATATCAGTGTCACTCTCTGAAAGCTCTGAGAAGTACTCACGGACTCCTGTCATATGACGTGAAGCCCCACTGTCTACATACCAGATACCTATAGATGCTCCGCTAATCGGGGGAAAAGCATGCTCCCTCTGAACCTGTATGGCAGGTGATCCACTAGAGGACTCATATGCAGTGAACCCAAACTCCCGGTCAAAACGAACTGCAAAGTCCTCAACCTCTGCTGAAGCTGCCATGCTCTGGCTCTTCCCCTTCTTCTTCTTCTTCTCCGGACACACAACTGCATAGTGTCCCACTTTTGACAATTCCAACACTTCACCTTGGAATAGTCTTTCTGTGTGTTACCCTGTTTACCTTTACCTTTGCCTTTGCCCCCACCATTGCTTGTGGAAGCCTCCTTCTTCCTTTTGTCTTTCTTGCCTCCTGCTGATAGTGCTACATCCTCATCCTGCTCAACTGGCTTGGCTGCCCCAAGCTGACCTTTCATAATCTCTGTCTAAATGCAATCATCCCAAAACCTCTCCCATGTGGGAAGGGTCTCACGTGCACAAAACCCATCAACAAATTTCATCCATGAACGGGGGAGGCCATTCACTGCAATCCGCACCAACTCAGTGGGTGGAATGGCCTCTCCAATTGCTGCCAACTCATCTCTCACATTAGTAATCTTTGTGAAATATCCAACTGCACTATCATTACCCATCTATGTTTTTCAGTTTCTCCTTCAGAACCATTTTCCGGTTCTCATTGGTACTCTTGTAGAGATTGGACAATGCTGTCCACATCTCATGGGCATTGCTCTTTCCTCTCACATGAGGAATGCAATGGTCTTTGATTCCGTCTAGAATCAGCCTCTTACCCTTGTTGTTTTTTTTATTATAAGCAGCCAACTGAGTAGCATCAGTAGGCACAAGAACAGGGGTCTGTGTGGTATGCACCATGATATCCCAGACTTCTGCCTCCTCAAAGATACTCTGCATTCTCTCCTTCCAAACGTTGTAATTTGTATGCCCATCCAGCCTATCATCCACCCTCAATCCCAATGACATCCTGCTGCCCTAAAATTGAAAAATAGCACTGTTGTAGTAAAGATAAAACTATTGTTTGTGAAAAATCAGCGTGCTGGAATTTTCTGAGTAAAAAATCAGCACGCTGTAATTTTCCTCCTTGCTGTCCCAAACTGCACTTTAGCACTCAAGCTCTGATACCATGTAGAAATTTCTCATTTCCCACCCCAGTTTTCAGTTCCACCTTATTTCTCCCATATAGTTGAATTCCCTTTCCCATATCCATACATTCAACAACTGAAAAAATAAATTTTCGCTAAAAACACAAATTCTGGAAATTTTACAGAATGCTGGAAAATGCAGAAATAAAAAATCAACAGGTACAAACAGTCATTTAACACATTTGAACACAGCGATTTTTGGTCAATGTGACCCTGGAAAAACCCCCTACAACTCTTGGGGAAAACCAGTTCGAGAGCTTTTCTTTATTTCTGAAAATGCCTTTTTTACAGTGAGTAAGTATGTCAAAGATATATGTCAAAAGTGATCCACCAAAGAAAAGACAAGTCTCCTCTTCAAGTCGGCTCAAAGAATGAATTTTTGGTGCACTTAAAGTCAAGTTGGCCTCACTAGCTCAAGTCGGCCCAATAGGAGGGACAGACTCCTATATATAGGACCATTTGACCTCACAATTAGACCATCAAGTGATCTCAAAAACTAGCGAAGAAGAGAGTCAAGAAAGAGGTGCGAAAAAGGAGAAGAAAGGTGCTTCTAGGGCAGCGAAGAAGGAAAAGTAGAAATCAAGTTTGGGAGGATTGTTTTAGGAACTAATTCTGTCACACATGTGAGGAAAGGACGGTTGTTCTGCAATCACATTAGATCCACAAAGGCAACAACATAATAGAGCTTGATTGGGCTAAGAAGAGACTCCAAATAGGTTTCCATCTCAAGCAAAGGAGGTCCCACATCTAGCAAAGGAAGGGAACAAGTAAAAAGGCCTATCTCAAGCCCTAGATCAGCCACACGTCCGAAAAAATCAGGTTTGCAAAAGGGTTAAGAGGATCAGCCTCTAATTCAAAGATATATCGGAAGAAGAGCCTCAATTCTCTAGTCTAACTACCAAGGAGAAGCAAGATTCCAAGTGAAGACAATAAGGCACCAAAGAAGAGGTCTCTAAGGAGACCTAGGGTTTCTGCAGTTGCTGGAAAAAGAGCGACGGAAAGTGCCATGAGTTGTCAAAAGAAGTGTGAAGAAAGAGATCAAGATGCAACTCAAAAAGAAGGTGGAAAAGAATGACTGTCTTGTGCTTGGAGGATCTACAAGTCAAGGGTTTAGGGTTTGGCATTTGTCAATTGGCGCTTCAATAAGAAAAATTTGCAGAAGGGTTTTCCTTTCTGGGAGAGAGAGGTTTTGCCCTGGCTGATCTGTTTAATTAGGTGGGCATAGATAGTTAGGTTGGCCGATGGGATGGGTTTATATAGCCAACATCTTGTGTTGTTGTCTCTTTTGTTTTAGTAACTATTTAATGACGTAAGAGAACACACTCTAATAATAATAAGAGAAGATTGTGCTAACAAGAAAAGTAAAAAGTACTCCACAAATAGTTATCATCATTAGAAGAATCTCATCATACCAAGATGCCCTAGATTCTTCAACATTGCATACTATCACTTCCTATCTAGCATGCATCCCCATGTGGAGCTGGGTGTTGACCACTAAAGTGTACCCAAAGTGTTTTGAGGGCTCCATGCCCAAGGATGTATCAAAAGATGCATGTACCATCAGAGATCATCATATCATCAAAGTTTTTCAACTCTACTTCTTCTTCTCATCTTCTTCTATTGTACCCATATTCCACAACCCCTACAGGAATGATGTAAAGTGATGCTAGAATGATGAGCTTGAGTCATGAGTCATGTAACAGGCCTTGGCAAATTAGGACCTTGTCATCAAGTGAGTTTACTCTGAGAGGTTTTTTTGGGACCTTCTCATCAAGTGAGTTTACACTGAGAGGTTTTTTTCACTTGGTTAATTATCATATCCTTACAAGGGCTTGATAATTAATCGAGTTTTCCGCCAAGCATAACCCCAAAGTCGAAATACGGCTTGAAGGCGAGGCCTTAGATGAGCCCTAGTGTCTAAAGTCATTGTATATTACCATACTAGATCACACGTAAAATTTTGTTGAATTTAATTAGGTCCAGGGACCATTTTTTTTATTTTTTTTTATTTCTGCAGGGTGGAAATTTGAATAAAATCTGAATGTACTATGTAAGAAATGATGTCAAGAGAAGTTGTATGGGGTATGTGTGTTCAAAATTAGACCTCTCGCCCTCAACTTTCTATCATGATACACTTTGAGGGCTAAAAAATGTGTTATAGACCCTCAAAACCCACTTTTCCCAAGTTTAGTGGAAAATCTGGCAATAAATTAAACTAAAAATAAATTAAATAGAAGGAAATAAATAGTTCCCAGTGACAAAATGACTTGGAAATTATCTCAAGTCAACAGAATGAGTTAAAGGACAAGTAGAGGATGATTTGGAACCTTGCATCATAAATACATGGCCCACTCATGGAAATCGACTTTGTGAGCATTAATGAAGTGACTTGGAAAATCGAATTTTTTAGAAGTTAATGCACATGTGAGGTATTTGGAAGATATTGATGGAGATATTCTTGGGATTTTGTCTCCACTTGTTTTCCCTCCTCTTCACACTTGGAACATCATCTCTACATCAAATTTGGTTCAAGGAGGCACCACACAATTCCCAAGGAGATTATGTTGAGCTCATTGGAAGCATCTAAATGAGTTGTCATCACATGGTTTGATCTTGGAATTTGACTTGAGTTAGCTCATTGATTGGTTCACACTTGGATTTGCTCATCTTCACACTTGGAGAATTCGATTTTTCTTGACGATATCTTGGGGCCACATATGGAATTTGATTTGCATTGGTGGCTACTTCATCTCTCCACTTGGAAGTGGATTTCTTTCTTGGGATCTTCACCATGGCCAATTGTCACTTGGATGCTACATTGGAATTTGCTTCCATTTCTCTATATAATAGAGCTTTGAGCTCTCATTTTGTATCAATTGTTTACTATTTGTTGTGCTTGTGGAAGCGTTGTTCGTTGTACAGATTTCAAGAATTGAAATAAAAAACTTTGGGGGTCCATTTCATGGGTGTTCTTCCTTTGAAACATGGTGCATTGTGAGCTATTGGTATAATCTCTTCTATTTATGCTTTGAATTATTTCATTTTCCATATACTTTTGTAGACTTGCTAGTGCAAACTTATCTTGCATTAACATTTGATTTGGAAATAGGCTCTAGATGTTGCAAGTTCTAGTTTATTTTCAAATAAATTTCTAAAAGTTTCAATTCATTGTTCGCTTCTCTAAATCTATATGGACTAATATGTAATTGGAGTATTGTAAAAAAAATATTATTGTTGGATCAAGCGTGAGGGGAAGTCTTTGGAGACCAACCCACTCTTGAAGCATCTTCAAAGGAACTCTCATTTGTTAATTGGATTTTCATAGTTCATCTTACGAAGAAGTGTTTTTGCAGGGATTCGTTTGGACATAAGCTTGTATACAAGCAAACATTTCATATTTTAAATCTCTTCAAATAGCTTCATTGATTTTATATTAGCTACTTGAGAGCATTTTCTACACTAAAGCAAGTGATGTGGTTCACTCTCATCACTTGATTTGGTTTCTTGCACATTATTTGTATAGTATTTATTTGTTTCACATGTTCTCTTTACACTAATTGCATCTTTGATTTGCAACCCATAGTTGGAGTGTTGATAAAAAGAGACATGAAGAAAACAATAACTATTTTCTTATAAGACCTCTCAAGCCTTCAAAGTTCATCTTCTAGGAGTTCATTGGCATTTTAGGAGGGCTGCCATTTAGCTAGGTCGTGGGTATTTGAAGGAGATCTCTAACTTGGCAAGGTCGTGGACAAAGATGACTAGCTCATTTTCTTGTGCAAGATTTCATCCACCATTGGAGGCTAATCTTTCGGATACCAAGAGACACCTAACATTTTCAAATTTGAGAGCATCCTTATTGTATTTACCTAGTTTCTAATTTTGACTTTCAAGAAGGAAATCTAGTGCTTGAAAAGCCTCATATGTTGTAAAAGATTTCTCTTGAAGTTTTAGTTGAGATCATTTGGAAGGTTTCTCATCTTTACAACAATTTAATAAAAAGGTTTAGTTTTTCTTGTGGGAGCTTGGGTTTCACCCAAGGCATCATTTTCACCTTATTTAGAAAAAGAAACATGTGAGTGGATTGATCTTGCATTGTTTTCTTTGTTTTTATTTTGCATGCCTTAAGAATTAACACAATCTCACCATCACAAACTAATTTTCTAAATTTGATTTTGCTACTAGTTTCCATTTTATGTCTTATATTTGAAGTTTTGCTTTTAAATACAAATTGGGATTTCACTTCAGAACAATTTATTTCATTATATGCAAGCATCTATATTCATGTGGCAAAGTTTGACTTAGTTAATTTGACAATTTGCTTCATGTTTGTCTCACTATAGCCTCACTTTGCAAGCATATCATACTTTGAAGTTTCATCTCATTTCATTGCTTTAGTTGGTTGATCATTGATATATCATTTGTTAGAAGACTTACTTTCAGCAACTTACAATCATATGTGTTTATGAACCTTATGTTCTTGTATCTTGTGCAATTTTGCGCAATTATCTATGTTATCTCATTGAGCATATTTCCATTTACTTGAGGCATTTCCTTTTACAAGCACTAATAAACTTGCATTTCATTTAGGCATATTAGCATAGCTTTCATCTTTAATGAAAATTTACCTCGATGCATAAGCTTGGTTGAAAGACATCTCTTAGGGACCCCTTTCTTTCATCAACTTGAGGGACATAGAGCATCTTATGTAGTTAACACGATGACCTTGTACTCGTTAGAGCCACAGTCTCTATAGAACCGGAGGCATTGGGTGTGTTGGATATTCCAAGGGAGGTATCATTAATATAACCTCAGTTGTCTTTCCTCTAATCTCCTTCCACATCTTACGTGAGAGACTTGTTTCAAAACAGTCGAAAGAAAGTTCAAACCTAGATTAGGCATTTAGATTAAAATTAACCAAGATAATTGCATTTACTCTTAGTTTTGTGCATTTCATAAAAACACATTTTACTATTTTACTTGCAAATTATTCATGTGCTTATCATTGATGAAAATGTTTTGAAATGATTATCTTATTTAGGCAAGTATAATTTTGTGCATTTTTGCAAGTAAAGTTTTAACTTGTTTCCTTTTCAAGTCATCCTATATTTCTTCCTTACACACCTAGATTAGGCATTTAGATTAAAATTAACCAACATAATTGCATTTACTCTTAGTTTTGTGCATTTCATAATAACACATTTTACTGTTTTACTCGCAAATTATTCATGTACTTATCATTGATGAAAATGTTTTGAATTGATTATCTTATTTAGGCAAGTATTATTTTGTCCATTTTTGCAAGTAAAGTTTTAACTTGTTTCCTTTTCAAGTCATCCTATATTTCTTCCTTACATGCTTTGGATTTGTAAATGATTATATATTTTGAAAGCATTTCTTGAAAGCAAAATTTATATCTTGCTTGTGATACCATATTTTGCCAACATCTTGTGTTTGAAACACTTCATTTTTCTTGACCAAGTATTATTTATTTTTAAGTAATATTGAAGGCACTAGTTTTATGTAGGCTAATCTTTGGTTCATGTGTTGATGGTTAAATATTTCATTTCAAATTGCTCATTACATTTGCTCATAATCTCAAGTAATACAAATTTGGCATCTCCTATAAACCTCACATCCCTCCTTTTTTAGCTTAGTTTTCCATTTAGGGACCACCCTCCTTGGCTTACCTAAGAGAGCTTAAACGAAGAGAGTGTTGGGAATAGGTGACAGCCCCATCTCTTAAATTTGCCACCAACCACACCTTATGAGGTTAAGGGCTTTTCTTAGTAACTTAGGTGTGTGTGCTAAGCGGCAACAAGTCCTTTGGTTCCTTGAAGGTTGTGGGTTGAGTTGATAGTCTCTAGAGCCCTGTAACAGCTTAGGGTTCCCTAGAGGTTGTGGGTTGAGACATAAGATCCTTGGAGCCCTATAACAGCTTGGGTCCCTAGAGGTTGTGGGTTGAAACAGAGCCTTTAGAGCCTTGTACTAACTTGGGTCCTTGGAGGTTGTGGGTTGGGATGAAATCTCTAAAGCCATGTAACAGCTTGCGTTCCCTAGAGGTTGTGGGTTGAGATAGTAAAATCTAGAGCCTTGGACAACTTGGGAAGAGGCTAATATTGGACCAGCAACACAGCACTTGGACACAAACAAGAGACAAGCAAGGAAAGCAAGGAGCGCAAGAGGAATTTGACTGGCAGCCAAAAAGAAGATTGGAACAGTAACCAGTAAGAGGATTTTGCAGGTAACAGGGTGCATGTTTGGTTATCTTGTTGGAATTTGAATGCATGGTGCATGCATTGGTTTATAGGATATTTTGTTGTCATTGGCATGGGATTTGCCTGGAGTGACGGTCATGTACAGCCTTGCCTTATTCCATTTCTTGGATAGCCATGATGTAGTGGGTTCCCTATTTTGGTTGATCTATGGATGTCAATAGATTTTCGATCTTGGTTAAGGTGGTCTCAGGAAAATTCCCAAGGCTTGAGGGTAGAGATGGTTTTCTCTTGGAACTCTTGACATGTGGGTGGAGACAGGACAAACCATTTGAGTATGGTGAAGAAATCGTGAGGCATCCAAGCTTGTATTGGTTTGGTTATTTTGGACCAGTTTAGGTGAAATCACTATGGCTTGAGGTGGAGGTAGTTTTCCTCTGAATTCCTTGTTTGGTTATGTTTTGGTTTATCCCATGTGATCTCACATTCAGACTTGGAATATGGCATGGAGGTGATTGGGCGGAAAGAAAGAATTGGTTCAGCCCAATCTATGGTCGCGTAGAACGTGGAACTCCCTGACTTGGTTCGTACTATGCATATGTTAATATGTGTTATTCTTTAAGAAGATCAATGTGATGATTATGTGATTGGTTTGCCATGGCTCCATTACTATTTAAGTGCATGTTACATGCATGGTGTATTTCTTGTTATCAGTGCTTTTTTTATTTATCTTGTTCATGGTTTTCACAGGTTCATGGATATTGTATATGGATTCATGAGCTAATATGTGTTTTATTGCAACTAGTATGAGAGGGAAGCAAGCTTTCTTGATGAATTTATGATGAAACTAATGAAAACGGTTAATGAACTATGCCTCCATGATTTACAGGAACCATGGTCACAAAATGTTTGTAAAAATGAATAACATGTGCTAGGAAAGTTAGACCCCATTTATGTAATTGCATCTTGGAAGTTGGGTCATCATAGTAACTCTCAGCTCATGTTTACCTTGGTACGTATGTTAAAGTGGGTAAATGTCGGGTGGGGTGTTTCTCTATCTCATCGAATGAAGGGTTGATGCCTCAAGTGGCCAAACTAAGTATGATCACAACACGAGTGAATTCAACGAAAAAATGAAAATGCAAGATAAGATACGATGCAATCTCAGTTTGATATTGGGTAATTGTGAATCATATTTGTGCCAAGAATGTTTGGCATTCTGAAGATGAGATATCTCACCTCTTTGAAATTGCCTTGCTCATTGATAAATGGTAATTTGAGCCAAAGGAAGTCAGGTAGTATTGATACTACACAATTGACAAGATGAAAGAACTTTTTAGAATGAGACCTTGCCCGATATAAGACAATGTTATAGGTTCATGAGCTAAAATCCTTGAATGCGATGAGGCGTTGATATGCAAAGTCTAATACGACATCCATGACAAATCAATTTGTTGGATCAAAGTTGAATAGTTGAAGATGTTGCTTAAGGCTGAGATTACAAAGACTACAAAGCATTAACACCATTTGTTGAGTTAGGAGGTTGAGCTCCTCTTCAAAATTCTGAAGACTAAAATCCATATTTCGTCAAATCATGTCTAGCAGGATACATATTAATTGCATCAAAACATGATGGCATTTGATTGTTGGTCCTGCAAGATAAATCTAGGGTTTGGAAGACGAAATGGTTTTGACCATATTCTAAGGTTTTTGGATATTGGAACATCTACGATTTGTAAACCATAGCAAGGGCTTGAAAAGAAATCCTAAAGTTTATCAGCAAAACTCTAAAATCAAATGTTTTCGCTAAAAGAAGAAACCTTACAGAGGGATGACATCATGATGATGAAGTTGATCAAATTGCAAAGTGGATACAAGGTCAAGAGGGAGCTAACAAGTTCTCAAAAAGATAAGTACTTTATCTCCTATTTGATTATTACTATTAACTTTACTTACAGTTAAGTCTCTTGTCCTTGAATTCTTTGCTTCGTGGTGAGTGTTCTTCCTTGGTCTCCTAGTGAATGCTCTGGCAGGGGATGAAAAAGGATGGAAGAATAAAGCTTGTGACAAGAGAACTTGTATTGAAAGATATTGTTTGAGTTGGAACCTAGACTCAAAGAGTGCAAAATGCCCTAGGAGTGGATGACATGAAACTCAAATCAAAAGATTACCATAACAATGAGGAAGGCTATGAGGGGGCGTCTTGTCAAGTACACTTTAGTAGAGATCGTATTTCTCGATGAAAGAAGAAGGCTACCTCAAGCTAGTGAGGTACATGAAGAAGTCCCACACTGGTAAGCAGTAAGAAGGCTTTGTACAGGCTCCTCTTACTTGATACCCGTGGATTGATGGATCAAGGTTGATCAAGGATGGAAGAATAAAGCTTATGACAAGAGAACTTGTATTGAGAGATATTGTTTGAGCTGGAATCTAGACTTAAATAGCAAAGAATGCCCTAGGAGTGGATGACACGAAACTCAAATTGAAAGATTACCATAACAAGAACGAAGAAGGCTATGAAGGGGCGTCTTGTCAAGTCCACTTCAGTAGATATCGTATTTCTCGATGAAAGAAGTAAGCTACCGCAAGTTAGTGAGGTACATGAAGAAGTCCCACACTTGTAACAAGTAAGAAGGCTTTGTACAGGCTCCTCCTAGTTGACACCCTTGGATTGATGGATCAAGATTGTTCCAATATGATTTTTTCTTTGACGAAATAAGCTGCATTAACCCCAAGATTTTCTCTAGAGGAAAAAGTCAGCAATTTTCCATAAGCTCTTGTTTATGGCTTTAGGAGTGGACCTCAAAATTCAAGTTGAAAGATGTTGACTTGATAGTTGATAGCATCAATGACAAAGGGATCAAATGAAGATTGTTGTGGAAAGATATGTTTTAGGAAGAACATACAGTTAGGATGATGGATAAAGAAACGGAAGAAAATCAATTTATGGTTGAGCCAAGTAATATAGTTCAACATGTGTTGAAGTACCAACATGGTACAATTGGTCATGGCACAGTTAATTATGGTTTTTAAGAGATTTCCCAAATAGATAAGTGCAGCTGGATAAATTCAAATTGGGTAAGGAGCGTTGAAAAGAGAGAGAGTTAGTATATCGCTTATGATTGGGCCTTGATCTTGTGGATGAGCAAGGAGTAGACATTTGTTGCACTCAAAGGACAAGTATGTTGCAATGTCAAAGGAAAGCAGTGTGACTGCAGCATGTAGTATTTGATTAATCAGGTGCTGGTGACAATAGGATGTTAGGTCAAGGCACCTTGAGATTGAATACAAATACATGGTACAGGAAAAGAACGATAAGGCTCAAGTACATCTCCACCAATGAGTAAATAGTGGATGAGTGACGAAGTTGTTGCCTAGAGAAAAATTCGTGTACTTTAGAGACAAGCTAGGGCTTGTGGAGATTACCCCTCTCATTGAGAAGGAATGTTGATTTGACACCAGCATGGATGCACATTCTCTTGGAAGGGAGAATGGTCTAAGAGGACCAGAGTGCTCAACAAGTAGAGTTGAGTGAGTTCCTTTCAGAGGAGGCATGATCACACACCAAGAAAGGGTGTAGTGAGGTTTGTGGACCCAATCACACACCAAGAAGGGTGTAGTGAGGTCCTTCAGCGTCTAGACCCGGTCACCAACCAAGGAAGGATTGAGTGAGGTCCTGGACCTGATCACACACCAGGAAGAGTATGGTGAGCTCCTTTAGCGTCTGGACCCAATCACAAACTAGGGAAGGGTTGAGTGAGGTCCTGGAACAGATCCCACATCGAGAATGGTGTAGTGAGGTCCTTTCATCATCTAGACTTGATCACCAACCAAGGACAGGTTAAGGGAGGTCTTAGCCCAGAGTGCTCACCAGGAAGGGTGAGTGATGCTAGCTAGTTGAGGTCTGAGTATTTTGGCCTAGGGAGAGGCCATGGGATTTGAGGACCGAACACTTTGAAGGAGTGAGTGCCAATATACTTATGATAATGCCTTGGGTTTGGTACCACCTCAGATATGGCCACTAGCAGATGCTAATGGTAGATGATGATGTTGATGATGTCAGAGATGCTTATAAGATTGATGATGATTTGTTATAACCTTTTCATAGAGAAATTTTGTCAACATGAGAACATTTAGATAGTCATATTAATACCTCCCTTGTTAAGAGGGATTGTTGATTTTGTAACTATGGTCAGTAATCATAATGTATGTTTGAATCATTATGAATTTGTAAATCATATCTTTAAACGCTAAAGAGTCAAAATAAAATTATTTTGTATCAAGTCCCATTTGGACTTTCAAAAGAAAGAAATTTGAATTTTTGAAATTAAAAGTTTTTGGTTGCAAATAGTTGTGTCGGCCTCCTCCTAGTTAATTTGGCCTTCTCAAATAGTCAAGTTGGCTCCAGTAAGGGAAACACCCATTCAGTTGCATGGAGAACTATATAAAGGCACTAATCTCATTCCTCCAAGTGAAGTAGAGCTCACATCTTCTGTGGTGCTTTCGGATGGTCTGAAGCATGAATTTTCATATGCTCTAAGGTAGTTATGAGTTGGCTCGTATGACTATTTTGAGGTAGCTTGCACATCTGTTCTAAGGTAGAAAAGCTTACAATTTTGAAATAGAAAAGCTCGCAATTTTGAGGTAGACAGACTCACATCTTTCAGGTATCATATAGTATAAGTCTAAGGCAAATAAGAGGAGTAAAGTTTGAGGTCTGAAGCAGCCTACAAAGGATTGGTAGAGCAACATTTCTGAGGCAAGAGAAGAGTTTGTTTTGGCCTAGATTGACTTGACTAAGGGGATGGTATTTAGACCAAGTTTGACATAGTTGTTGACTTAGTTGTGTCTCTATTGAATTGAAGAATTCTCTATTGAAAGGGTTGTTGGGTTTTGCCCCATGAGGGTTTTCCCAGGGTAAATTTCTTGTGTTTGTGTGTGGATGTTTCTTTATGATCTTACTGTATTAATATGCTATGTGGATGATGTCTTTTTGTGTAATTATTGAATGATGGAATGTTAACAAGAATGTGAAAGATCAAAAATAATTTTCAATATGAAAGACCATGTAAAAATCAGCACCTTTACCTCTTAAGCATGATGAATGAGGAAGCATATTGCATATCTACAATCTTCAATACTGACAGATGGATATGGCCTTCATACTCAATAAGGTTTTCAATCCATGCGACATTGGAAACATAATATTTAAGTGCTAAATTCATGGAATGGACAATGCAAGCTGTCCAAAATACTTGTGGATATTTAGCTTCCACAATCATGATAGTAGCCTTGCAAACAAGTGCACTATCTGCAATAATTTGCGCACAAGAATCTATTGATTTTTGTAACACCGAGAGGTATTCCTACATGCCAAGGAGCCATTCAAAATCAGCAAAAAGATATTATAAATATTAAAAGAAAATTCAATTTTTATTGGTTTATGTAGGTTCCAAGAAACCTAAGTCAACCCCACGATTAGAGGTGACCCTTCGTCAAAAAGGCACCCATTTGACTACTACAAATGCACAAAGAAGGCCATCCAATTCGTTCATCCAACCAACAATAACATCTCATTTGAAGCAATTGCATGCATGGACAGAGAAGAAGGACGAAGTTGACTTAATTCAAAGTTTGACCACATTTGACTAAGTCTGACGGTTAACCGAATCTAACAGCAGCTCAAATCTGATCTCAAAATGTTGACCACAGGACCAAACCTCTCTGTTGACCTAAAATCTATCTGTTGACCAAAGTTAACTTCTCTATTTTTGAAGGGTTTGACCAATTGCTGCAGTTTGGAATATTTTAGAACAAGTTTGACTAGTATTTGGGATTGAGAATTGGCACAAGTTTCTGGACAATTTTTTATTGTAATTTGTAGAAGATTAAGTTCTCCTTAGAAGAAAATGTGGCTCGGTTTTTCCCAAGGATGGATTTTCCCAGGGTAATCTTATGTCTTTTTTGTGTCTAGTTGTCTCTTTATGATCCTCTTACCGCTCAAACTAGCAAGGGGGCTAGGATCTTATAGAGCAACTACTAGGTCAAGGGGCAATTGTTGTTTTGTGGTAGCATCAGATGTGCTCTAGCCATGAAAATTGGTGGAGAGGCTAAAGCACATGAGATCTCCAAGACCCAAAAATGGTTTGGGGAAATTCCACCCGGTTAAAGAGATATTAAAATAATTAATATTTTTAATGGGGTTCCTAAGTCTAGACTTAGGAAAATTAAAATTTTAATAGGTATTAATATAAAACTGGGTGAAAATGTGCTAAATAACATGGATCAAGCCAAATCTAATCTTAGTCATTGTTTAGAGACTTAATCTCGGTCGTTGAAGACTCAACAGGAAAAGTATAAGAGGAGGCTTGAGGGTCAGTTGGAGACACACCAACATTGATCAGTCACTGTGATTTTCTAGAGCGAGGTTTGGTGAGAAAATTCAAACAAGTGATTTGAGTTGCAGTCGGGGGAAGTGAGTACATTGCAGAGAGGCAAAGATAGTGCCAAAGGGCCAGCGCGGTGACTAAGGAGGCTATGCAAAGGCAGCAGGAGCCACACAAAGACAGCTAGAGACTGCGCAGTGGCTGAGGGGCCTGCGTGGGTGATGCAAAAGGCCAGAGAGCTGACGCAGAGAGGCAAAAGGCTGGCGCAAAGGGTTCCAGAGCTACGCAGAGGCTAGCAGAGCTAACGCAAAGCCTTGGAGAAGCGCCGAAAGGATTTTCGTGCGGCAGACTTACTAAATATCTGTCTCCGAGAAGAGGTATCACTGCCGTGTAAAAATCTCTATTGGGTGAGCAAGTTTGGTACCCTAGTTGTACTCAAGAAACCTGCATAATAATAAAATCCTCAGAACTGCTGCACCGGTTTTCCCGCATTAGGTTTTTCCAGGGACAATTGTCAAAAAATAACGGTGTCCCTTGTGTGTCTGTCTAGTATTTCAATTGTCGATATGTTTATGAGTTACGGTTTCATTTGTGTTTATTTTCAGTATTTATATGTATAAATAACTTGTTAATGTAATAAACAAGTAGGTGAAATAAATCAGATAATGCAGTAGGAATTTCTGATGTGTTAGATTCAGAAATTTCAACATGGTATCAAAGCATTGCAAATCATAGGAGGACTCAAGGCACCAGCATAATCAGAAGTATTTGCAGCAGTAGCAATTGTCCCGAGAGATAGAGTTGCTCCTAAGCAGAAAGCAGCAGAGAAGGAGTGATGCAAAGGGCCTACGTCAACATTTCGAGCCAGAGAGAGGGCCAGCGCAGAGGCAGAGAGAGGCAGAAGAAGCTCACAAAGAGCCACGTCATCTTACTCAGTCAAGTAGGCTTGACGCAGTTGGCCAGAGGAGTCATTCATCCTTTGTCGAGATTGCGCAAAGCTGGAAGGCTCAGTTTCTTCAGTTGCTAGTGCATAGGGCGCTGTGGGCAGATTGTGCATTAGGAAGCTGGTGGGGTGTTGTTGATGTCAAAGCAGAACAGTACCTAACAGGACAGAACCAAGGTAGAGGGAGTCGCTGCCTTAACGGATTTCCAGCCAAGAAATCCATATCCAAGTTGCAGTTGCAAACAAAGAGGATCGGAGAGGAGTGAATCGACAGCTGAAAATCATCTAGGAGAAAATTTTCTCCTATGCATACTACTCACAAGCAGTGGGTATCAGATCCTATGGCTATTATTGCATTATAGTTGAGATTTTCTATGTATAGTTGCTTAATGATATAAATCACATAAGACAACTTGAGAATACAAATTATTGGAAGTAATTATCAATATTAGAAAATCAGTTTCTATTATAATAAAAATCAACAGAATCAACACTTACATCTTCAATAATTTTAATGAACAACTCACTTGTATAGTGTGCATCCTTGTATTTTCCAAAAGCATCCAACGTTTTTTAGAAGACCATTCCATTCAAGGAAGACACAATGAAGTTTAGTGGGTGGCATGTTGCATCTATCCATCCATCAAAAACATTACTAACCCCAGATGATGACCATGATGATTTAATAGGCTCTAGCATTTTATTTGCCTTCTTCTTTGCCTTAACCAGCAATGTCGTTCTAAGCTTCTCTGAACCTTATCCAACAAAAGGATCGTGTCCATTACCTTATCCATAATGCTTGTTTTGTGGGACTGAGAATGAACACTTGTCCATGCAAGAGAGGCACACTATAGAAAAGATATTCTGCGAATTTTAACTCAACTTTTTCCAAGGAATGAGGTAATTCATGTGAATCTTTGGCATGCAAGCCTGTAATTCTATTGTTGGCAATAACAGCAAGCACCACTAGAGTTATTATATGCCAAGGAGGGCACTCCATCCTGGAGCGACTTCAGTCTATCTTATCCATTTCTCATGGAGTCTATTCAGGGTAGAACAGGGTATAACCTTAGAATTTATCCAAGCAACTCTCGTCATTATTCTAGGAGGAGATACTGTGCCTTCCTTAGAGAGCTTTAGGACACAGATTTCCCTAACTAGTGTGCCTCACTCAAAGATTGTTTTAGGCAGCTTCTGGTGGTTCTTTTGGGAAGATTCTCCTATCTTCAGTTCACTTGGGTGCTCTACCCTTGGACCTCCATGCATCAGTTTCGGTGCTTGTTCAAACAATTTTTTGTCTCTCATCTCACATATTCCAAGTAAAGCAGGGCACATCATTGGGAGAACATTCATCCATTTAATTGAGATTTCTTCACTGGACAAAACTATGATCATTTTTGGGGCTTTGACATGTCTATAGTTATTCTCCTTTCTCACTTTCACTTCATCTCCCACTGCACTTTATTTCTGACTTGGAAGCAGCAAATGTTCAGAAGTTATCATTGAGATCTATCATCTATTCCACTATTGTTATTCTGATTTCATCTAGTTCCTCAAAATCTATCTGTAACCCCTCTTGGATCCTTCAAAGTATAGGCCAAAGGTCTTAAAGGACACAACCACTAAAGACTTGTGTATTGTAAATAAGAACATGATACATGAAAATGGATTTTTAAAATGGTACTTGCTAAATTGACTTCCCAAATAGGGGGCATTCCCTTTCACTACATTTCTTTCATTCTGCTTATCTCATAAACGTCTACTTTCCTAATGTCAAGTCCTAACAACCCACAAGTGTGGAGATTGCCTAAGAAATGTTCTGCTTAAAATACAATTTTTTCCTCATTTAACAACAAAAGTTAAAAAGCAATGTTAAACACATCAGAAATAACTTACAGGTTGTGATGCAGCGAGCTCAACACCATCCTCTTCTTTGATTATATAGTCTTCAGGGTTGATAACCTCCCCAAATTCATCCCATTCATTTGTATTTTCATAGAAGGGGAACATCGGTGCAACAGTCGTAGGTGATGGAGTAAAACCATCACAAAAAACATCTCGATGTCGAGGAGTAGTTCCTGATACACATTACAAATATGCAAATTGAAGACCAGACACTTCTACAGTTTGAATAGATTAGATAAACTAGAAAGTAAACTCATATACAATAGTTTTCCATGAAATCATTATAAATCAAATTACGACCTGTCTTTTTCCCTACAATCGAAATACTGAATCGGCATAATGAATATGAATCCATAAAAGATTTAACAAGACATGAAACTTTAACATGCAAAATTTAAAGCTTTTGATTAAAATCTATTACAAGAACATTATTGCAGACAGCAGCTACGTCTCTCTTGCAAGTGAACAAATCAAAGAAGCATATGAATACCCGACAAGAAAGAAACAAATACTGTCCCGAATATCCTGATTATACTAAAACAAATAAACTTTTTTCACAGATGTGGCATTTATATAGTACGCTTCTAAACCAATGTGTATGTTTTGGGATATCATGTAATGCCTAGCCCTAGTCTCCTAAAATATTTATTAATTTGTCCTGCAGTCCTAATCTCCTACCATATTGAGGAATGTTTCCAGTAAAGACCTTTTAAGATTTGACAATGTAGAGAAAACTACAAAAAGATTCATACTTCAAGAAATCAATCGTAGTTACCAATACGACGAAAGCTAATCATGCATCTAACTATGGGATTTAAAAATATCATGTCCAAAAAAATGGAAAAAATCTAACAGGTATAACCTCAAAGAAGCAAAGTGGTAACAGAAAATTATGGAACTCCTCTCATCCACTCCAATAGCTCTCTTTCATTCTATTTGAAACTGTAGGAGAAAAGGAGAAATATGGAGAATACCAGTGAGGTTTGACTAGGAGAAAATACGGTAGTTTTGGAGAATCAATTGTAGTTATGAAAACTATTACTTTTACAATAGGTATATGCTACTTTCCCCTACATTGGCAGTGGCAAATGCCAATCAATTTACGCAATATGATCTGAAATGGAGTCAGATCTACACTGTTAGGAGGGAGGAACGGAGGCAGAAATGAAAGTGCAATATTTATATATATATATTAAAAAAACATTCAAAGTGCTGAATTTGCTGCTAAAAACCTGAAAACATCAATTTAACAACTGGATTAATGGTGATCATTAAAGCATCAACCATTCACATATATCATCAATCATCTAGCAGTTACAACACTGTCATCAAATGATCAATCATCAACATCAACCTTCAAGTTTTACTCATGACATTTGTCATCAACAAATTGTAATTTGTAACAGACAATATCAACCAAAAAAATAGAACAGGGAATCATATTCATTACCAAAGTGCTGTAAGATGTAGTCAACAGTTCAAAGGTAGGTTCAAACTTCAAAAGTCAAAGTTCAGAATTGAACTGCTTGTTGACGGGGTGAAATGCAGCCAATGGTAAGGGAATCTCCCCAATATAAAGTCCCAACTAGACCTTACACCATTTGGGACAGGAGTCCCATCCGGTATGTGGGCCCGGCTGCCACCATGTTTGTTTGAGAATTGGTTTTGGACTGAGTCAGCAAGAGAAAGGAAATCCAAATCAGACTTCCAATAGAATGCAAGTTAGAACAGCTTTATGGCATACTTTGAGCAAAAGACACACAATATGAGATACTTAGCAAAAGACACAGAATATAAGAGCACCTAAGTAAATGGACATGAATCATGAAAAATTGTTAACAAACTTTAATTAAGATACATGGATGAAGAAATATATTTGTTATCAATTGTAAATTAGTTCACAATCAATAACACTCGTGAAAACATAAATCAGAAAACAATCTCAAATTAAATATGAGTCTCTAACTAACAAAATAGTTCATTAATTGTTAAGACACATACCAATCACATACCATTAAATCACCACAAGAATAGTCTTACGATGTTCAACAACACATGAATGAAATGCTTGTCGTGGCCGAAGAGGGCTTCTCAAAATTAAGCTTAAATATCCATTACAAAAAGCATCCATGAAATCCAATAGTCGAAGTGCTAAACTGTCACTTGATCTTCAAGAGGAATGTACAAGCTTTCCTCTTCCAAGGTGCTCAAAGGAGTCCAAAACTAAAAGTCCCTTCTAACTAGCCATGAGGGTATATTTATACAAAACAGGGTAACTCTTCACTTCCCATGACCTTTCAACTTTCCTCGTGACTTTTTATTTTCCATGACTTTTCACTTAATTCTAATCCTAATTTCATTTACACATTACATGAAAATCAAAAATAATAAAAATAATGCCCTTTCATGGCACTAATCTCTAAATGCCCAAAGGTAAGACTTCAACTTGTAATTTCCAAGTTAGATGATCATGCCAAGCTTTGTAATAGGCTGCGATGGATATGCCTTTGTTGGATATGATCCTCTCAAATCTGATTTCAGACTCAAGCATTGGGCAACATTGTTTTCATATCTGTCTAAACTCGGTGTTAAAGAATAGAGATCATTGTCTGCAGCTTTGTTGTTTCTACCACGTGTTTCGCAATGGCTTCCTTGGTATGCCTCAGGCCTTTCTGAGCAACAGCTTTCCTATGTGCATCCACCATTTCTTGAATTCCTTGCAAGATTTCTTGTTCTAACCTTACTAATCCCTGTGCTTCGATTGAAGGTATTTTATGTTAGTTTTTGGGGTAGCATTGAAAATGTGTTCTAACTTCTAGTCTCTATGGTGTCCAAGAGGCTAAGCAACACGAAATCTCCAAAACCCAGAAAAGGTTTCGCGGAAAAGCTTTAGAAACTACTCAATTAGATTAATTAGACGATAATTAAATATTTTAGAATTCAATTTTCTGCGACTGTTATCTTTGTTTCAAATAGCTTTCCAGATGCATCGCATTCATGATAGTTTGATGATCGACATTTTGAACCCACAATTGTGGTTCATCTTCAAGATACAAAGAAATATGGAAAACTGATCAAACCCTGGGTTATAATAAATAGGAAAAAATTGATTGGAAAATGGCCCACGATAAAACCCTAAAGAGAAAAGATTTTATTAATATATTATAAAATGTGTGATATAATATGCTCTATATATATCATGCTATTAATAAAAATTATAAAGATTAATATAAATATGCTATGTATTAAATATTAGTTATATATGTCATGTTATTAATAAATTATTAAGGCTTATATGAATATGCTATGTATTAATATTAATAATGTTATTTAGTGATAATTAACTATAATGTTTCATAAAAAAAGATTAAAATACTTGTTATATATTAATTATATATTAGTTATATATTAAAATAATTAATATATTTGTTCTTATTATGAATGATTTGTTTTAAAAAATCATATTAGTTAATGAAACTGAAGGGGAGTGCTATTAATTAATGAGACTTTAAGGGGAGGGGGTTTGGGAAGATATTGATTTAGATGTTAAAGTAGGAATCCAATTTTCACTTATAATCCATCCTTCATCCCTATTAAGCTTTTTAGGATGTTTATTGATTTCTATGACCTCCCTAAATTTTTTGTGCAAGTAGTGATCAAGTTTAGGAAGGATGCAAGTTTTTTCAATGCAAATTTGATGCTTGGTTTTATCGGAATGCTCTGCCAGAGGAGATTTTTTGAATGATTATGCTTAATGTTAGTTGAATGTTCTTGGATTCTAGTTTCGATAGATCGACCAGCCTCCCCAACATATGGAATTCCACAAGAACATGGAATTAAAAAAACCAGTGCAAATACCTTGAGAAATTAGGCCCTTATTATTTAGGAAATTCCTCAAACTGATTACGCAATTCCCAAGGTTGATCATCAGACTGCATGCAATACCTATACACTCAAGACTAGTCTACCACTGATGTTACACTACCTTGGAATCTCCACCACAGCTGGGGAACTCGAATTCTCTGCATGCACTAGCTATTTTGGGCTGATTGATCAGTTGATTGAATGATCACTGAGTTAGATTATCAGTTGTCAGAGGTTTGCTAGTGAAAGACAACCTGTTGTAATATTTCTCAAATTGTTGAATAATAATAAAACCCGCATCCATTGCACTAGTTTTTCCTTCGGGGTTTTCCCTATTAAAATTTGGGGCAGCTATGGGATTAATTTCCCATGAGAAACCCAACTACCCCAAAAGAAGCCCATCTAGCCCCAAAGATGAATTCAAATGTATTTGGGCACTCTCTTATTATTTAATATGGAACAAATTTGGTTGGCAAAATAATTATTAAGGCATGTGGTAAATATGTTTAATAAGATAGATAAGATAATTTTATTAATGTCCAACGAATGACCACAAAGTAGGTCAAAGGGACTGTCGGTTACATAAGGGGGCCATGCCTAGTAGGAGAACCAATCGGTCTCCTCAGAAAGACAAATGCTGAAAGGAAGATAGAAACTAAAAACTAAAAACGAGGCGGGTTGGGAAGAGCGAATGGAGCTCCGATCCCGTACACACCTGTTGATCTCTAGACTGCGTCGTAGTCTCACTGGTGAAGAAGACCCTGGGGACTCGAATGTGGGAGTCCGCTACTCCTAGCATTCGAGGCCAAGAGAAAAGAGTTGTGGGTAGTTCAGCAAGGTTTGCTGGTTTGAAGCGGTGGGCGCTGGTTGCCTCCCATTGTGTTGTCTCTGTGATCTAATGGTCCTGGGCCGCCTCTCGGGGAGATGCCTGGAACGGTTCTGTTGCTGGGCCCTCGTAAGTAAGGGGCCTCTCCTCTTCACTGAACGAGGGTCTGTCGATCTGTGTAAGTCGGACTGATCAGTACTCGGACTGGTTGATCTCTTGACTCCTCGGGCTGAGGGGAGTATGCTGAAGAAAGAGGTGATCTGACGAGTAGTGTTGGGTCGGACGGGAGGCTGGAGGTTATGCTCCCGATGCTTTAGAGTCTCCTGGATGTAAAGTGCGACACATCTCTGGTCCGTGTAGCTGAAGAAGCTGGATAGGTTTTATGGTCCTCTGAACAGACAGTGGTAGCGACCTCTGATCTCATAATATATCGGACAACTGAAGATGAAGTGCCATTCGGTTTCCACCTCCTGTGTATGGCATAGCCGGCAAGTCCTGTCAACTTTCTCTATCTGGTGGTCTGTCTCTACCCAAAGCCTATGTGATCCAACTCTGAACTGCACGAGGGGGATCCGAAGAGCATGCATCCAATGTCGAAGCGTGTACTGGGGGCGAACTATAAGCCCGTCTCTGATACTCAAGAAGTGCTCTGCATAGAACGCCATCTTTGGGCGCAGGCCCCCCGGGGGGTTAATCCATGTGACCTGGATAAACTGCCTGTAGATGTCTTCCTTGATGATCTTGTTTAGTTCCTGCCTGGGGGGGAGCCCTCTGGGGGCATTCAGGGAATACCGAAAGGGGGGGAGATGATCTATATGGAGTCCCACTGCCTCGAGGAACTTCGAGACCCCTGTGTACCAACACTTGGCTTTTCCTGGTTGGGTGCGGTTGATGGCTTCAGAAGAGCAGTAGGCTAGATAAGGGTACCTTTCGCGTCCTTTCAATGTATCTGCGAAGCCCCGGGCTCGGTGAAAAAAAGAGACCAGTCTGAAGGCTGTCTCAAGGCGGAAGGGCTACGCACCAAACTCGGCCAGTATGATTTGGTGTGGGATAGTATGCTTGCAACGGATAATACGTCGGAGGAGAAGGGTTTGGACTCTCTCAACTGCTGCTCAATCAGACTCAAGCAAGGAGGGGCCCCAAATTTCCGATTCGTACAGGACCGTGGGTCGGATCAGGGCGTCCATAAGGCTCAATTTGGACGAGATGTCCTGGAAGTGGTGGCGGAAACATTGTCTCTCTAAAATGGCCACAGAGCCATACCTCTTATTGATCCGAGGTTGCAGAGCTGGCCGCAAACTGAATCGGGGGCCCGAAAACTGTACTCCCAAGTATGTGTAGCTATTGGTAATCTCCACTCTCTCTCCCTTGAAGAGAAATCAGAGATCCTGAGACTTCTTCGTCCCGTTGAAGACTATTACCTTTGTCTTACTCAGGTTCACTAACAATTTCCGGAGATCACAGAATAGGGCTAACGCATCCAGCTGCCTCTGGAGACCTTTTGGTGATGAGGATAAGAGTGCAATGTCATCTGCAAAGAGTAAGATATAGATCAAAACCTGATGAAGATAGCAACCGTCAGACTCCTGTATGTGTTCCCGCAGAAAGGCTTCGAGCTCATCAATATATATCCCAAATAAGGTGGGGGAGAGTGGGCACCCCTGCTTAACTCCAATCGTGCTCCGGATGAACTTAGACAGTCCCCCCACCGTGCGAAGACGGCCCAGGACAGACTCGTATAGACGCATAACAGCAATCAGCCAGGAGTTTGGGGTTTTGGTGTCTTTGAGTCGCTGTAGAAGATCCTTTCTCGGGACTGAATCAAAAGCCTTCCGGAAGTCCACAAAGCAGCAGTACACCTTCGAGGACCGGTGGCGTGCTTCCTCGATCACAGCACGGAGTGTAAAAATATGGTCAATGGTCTGATGATCTGGCCTGAAACCAGCTTGGTCTCTGGCCCTGAGATCTCTTTCTTCAAAGTCGCCGGAAAGCTTTCTATGGAGGATAGTGGCATAGAGTTTTGAGAATGTATGGCCCACCATAATTGTCCTGTAGTTGTTGGGGTCCGAGGTATCCCCTGACTTATGGATGGGATATATAATGTGGTGGGACCATATGGGGGGGAACCCTTCTCGGACCACATGGTTGAAGAGATCTGCCAGGTATCCGACTAAGGTTGGATGCCTTGTTTGAAGAATTCGGCTTGGAATCCTTCCTCGTCCGCTGCTTTGCTGCTATTCATCACCCAGATGGCTTCCCTGACATCTTTATCAGTGAACAGGTGGCAGGAGAGGGGAGGAGATGTGACCTGGATCTGGGACTGTCCGGGAATGTCGTAGAGACGGGAGGTGTGTGAGAACATGGAGACTGGGTCGAGATCGGAGGGAGGAGGAGAGCGACGGGGGAGGATCTTGCCCCAGAATTGTTTGGGGGAATGGGTAAGGAGGGCAGAAAGCTCTCGTCTTTGTTGGGAGATGAACTGTCGTTTTTTGTGACGGAGGAGGCGACGGTAATTCTTTTGGATGGCAGAGTATGAGGGAAGGGACTGGCACAAGGCTTGGCGGAGATCCTGGTGGAGGAGTTTACAATCTGTTTCGTACCATTTGTTCATAGGGGAAGTTCTTGTCTTATGGGAGGTTGAGGGGGTCCGAATTGAGTGTGGAAAGGATTTAAGCGCCGACTCCCAGATTGTTGAGGAGAGACAGTGGTACTTATCTGAGACAGTCTCAAGACGGGAGAAGTCATCCGAGTTGGGGAGGATTTGTCTGAGTGAGGAGGAGAAAATGTCGGGGTCGCCCTCATCAAAACGGAAGATGGTTCTACCTGGGGATCGAGGTGGGGGGTGGGTTGGTCGGGGGGGATCAAACTGAAGAGAAAGTGAAAGCAGTGCGTGGTCGGCTAGAGGGATGGGAGAGACGGAGAGATTCTGGATAAAAGGGAGCAGTCTTCGACCGGTTAAGGCGTAATCCACCACACTAGCTCCTCCTCCGTGAGGTCTACACGTGAAGAAGTGGGATTCTGGGAAGCGCAAGAGGCCGTTCAGAATTATCAGATCATGTGATTCGCCCAATTGCATAAGATGTCTACCGTAGGCTGTGATGGGGCCCAGAGCGTCCTCCGAGGTCCTCTGCAAGCCTACTGAAGCCAGGTCAACACCCCTAGTGCAGAACACATCCTCGGACCGGTCATGGAGTGGGACCTGCTGGTCCTTGGTACGGGCATTGAAATCCCCCATAATGATAATTTCTCCATCAGCTGAGTATTTAGTGATGTCTGGGTATATGTTGGTGAAGGGGTCCCTCTCTACACCGTCATGGATGGCAAATGGAGATGTGGTTGGGGGGAAGTAACAAACTACAATAAAGATATCCCTCAGGGGTGGGGCTCCAGTTCTGATTCGGATCCACATGTATCTGGCGTACTCATCTGTATTTGCCACTGTGATTCTGTCACTGAGCCCGTCTTTGATTAGGCACGCTACTCCCCCTGAGCTCCTTGTTTCCTGTCTACATACTGAATGCCATTGGTACCCTATTATGTCTGGGAGAGGCCGAACTGGGCTCTCGTGGGTCTCTGTTACTAGAAGGATATCTGCTGACTCAAGGGCATCGTAGAGTAGCCCAGGCGAGGACCAAAAAGACCCATTTCCGTTCCAGCAGTGAATTGAAATCCCTGTTGTTTGGTGCCTCCCCAGGCGGACCCGTCATTTGGAACTGCCTGATCGAGGTGTCCATCCTGGGGGGAAGGAGTCTCGAATGACCGCACGGAGGTTCCTTATGACTGCCCATTTTCCCGCCTGTCTTGCTGCAGCCACTTGTTCCCTAGCCTGTTTGAGTTCAGCCACCTGTGCCCGAGTGAGATCCTCATCAAGGAATATCCTGTGTGGAAGGCCGAATAGCTTCCGTTTAGCTCGAAGAGCATAGAGGCGATCTGTGGTGTTATGGAATCGGAGAAATAAGGTGGAGTCCTGTCCCAGCCAAGCTCTGTCTAATCTTATATCGGGTATGTCGAGGGTGTCTCTCAGGAATCCTGAGGCCACCTCCATCGGATCTGCTGAAGAAAGAGGGAGAGGGAGACCTCTCACTTTGAGGTTTAGCTCTCTCGCTCTACGGGATCGTTCTTCCACAAGTTTGGCCTGTACAACTTCCTCTACTGTTGTGATAGGAGGGGATTTGTCTTTCCCTCGAACCACTTGTGCCCATGAGCTGATGTGTGTTTCTGTTTCCTGTCTGAGGGAAACCTGTTGTGATATAATCTCCTCCTGCTTGTTCCTGATCTCCTGGATTTCTGCATGTAAAGTTGTCTCTGTAGGGTCTTCCTGCACTGATTTCCGAAGGGACAAGTCTTCATAAAGAGTCTTCAACAAGTCAGCTTAACCCCTGAAGGCTCCTATTCGTCCACCATAGAAGACTATAAATATGTGATTAATTCTGTTAATTTGGCAGCTCAGGGACAAATTCCCTCCATTGGTCAGTGTTCCTCATCCAGAGAAGCCCCAAATTGCCCTTGAAAGAATTTAATTAGGTTAAGGAAAAATGGACTTTTAAAGTGAAAACCCACAATGACACAAAAGTCAAGGTCGGCCTAAAAGACAAATTAGCCCTCTTCTAACACCTATAAATTCAGAAAAAGTCACCTTCATTTAGACATCACATCAAGCATCTCTCTCTTCTTCTATTGGTTCGTACATCTGAAATATTGCAATGTTCTCTTCACATGTGTGAAGGGTTTGGAGGCACTTCTGAAATCAGTGATGACTCTTCTGTTTCGGAGAATTTGACCAATGTTGACCAGCATTGTTTTGACTTGGTTTGCTCAATTTTGGACCTATTTTGGAAGGTTGCATTCATTGCCACAAAGACCAAGGTTTTCTGGTCACTTTGACTGCAGATAACTGCAAGTTTGACCGCAGGCTTTGACCATAGACCTCTCTCCGTTGACCAGATTTGACATGATTTTTGGGACTGTTTTGACTGAAGTTTTACCAACATTGGAGGTTGAATCTTTTGACTATTGACAGAGCTCTTAGAGGACATTTTTGACCATTGATTTGTGACTGGTTAGGGCTTCTTTGAATGTTGTTGACTTTGACCAAAATAGCAGATTTCATAATGACCAGATTTGAATTTTAGGGCTCATCTATTGTACTTTGGATATTGGTTTCGTTGGATGGTTAAATATTTGACTTTGACTTTGTTGTTGAATGGAATCATTGTATCTCTCCACTGAACATTTTATGACAATCTAATAAGAGGAATTTGAAAGGGTTTTCCCCATTGTGGGTTTTTCTCTGGTCTTTGACCAAATTCTTAACTCTTATCATTGCTTTTGATTGTCTCTTACTATACATTGCATTTACTGTTCTATCTACAATTGTCATTTATTACAGGAAGATTGAATTGATTGCTAATTGAAGTTAAGAATTGGGCTAAAGTGATTGTAACAACATAGAACAATGGAAATTTAGCATGGTTTCAGAGCTAAGGTGAAGAACAAAGCCCAAGGAGACAAGAAACAAGAGAAATCATCTTTGAAAGAAGTTGAAGGAACCTATTTGATTTGGACAAGATGACTACCTCTTTCTTCAAGGATAATGAGAAGTTGAGTGATTCATCAAACTTTGTTGCTTAGAAGATCAAGTTGGAAGTTATACTAGATGACAACAATGTTTTGGAATACGTGCAAGGAAAGGTACCCGAGCCTCCGAAGAAAGCTTCTACTGCTAGCAAGTCCAAGTACAAGAAAGGTGACCTCAAAGCCAAGTAAATTCTCAATGATGGTTTGCAAGAGCATTTACTTGTCTATGTTGGAAGCTTGAAAAAGTCTGAGGATATCTATGTTAAGTGGGTTGGGATGTATGAGGTCAACAATTTGAATCATATTCTCTCTTTGAACAATAAACTCAAGCAACTAAAAATGAACAAGGGAGAATATGTGCAATCCTATATCATGAGGGTATCCCAGCTAAGCGATCAATTGCAGGCTATTGGTGAGCCTATATCTAATAGAGAGTTGGTGATGATCACTCTTCAAGGTCTTCCTCCTATTTGGGAAACCTTCTTACCACTATAAGGAACAACAATAAACTCCCAACAGTTGATCAACTCGTTGGAAAATGCACTCAAGAGGAAACCAGGATGATTCCCTGAGGAAGGATTCAAAAGCATGAAGAAGGAGAACCCTTTGCATTTGCTACACAAGATAAAAAGAAGAAAGGTAGAGGGAGACCATCCAATCCAAGAAATTCTTCTCTTGAATCCAAGGACTCCAAGAGAAGGTTTAGAAAAGACAAGCCTCAAGTTGAATACTTCAACTACCACAAGTATGGTCACTATGCCTGAGACTGTCTAAGAAGGAGAGATGCTCCAAGATCCAACTGAGGCTATAACAACAACGAGTACAATGATGGAAGAAGAAGTGATGGCAGAAGAAGTGATGATAGAAGAAGAGGTGATGATAAAAGAAGGCGAGATGCTAGAAGAAGAAGAGATGCCCCTAATGATCGAGAAGAAAGCTATCATCCTCAAAAGAGAGCAAGAAATTTCCGGTATGAAAATAACGCAGTTGCTAGCCAATCTAAATACATTCTAATTTCCGCTCTTTCTAGTTCTTCCCCTCTGGATTTGTATGATGGTTTGTAGATAGTGGGGCTTCTAGACATTTCTCTGGGTATAAGGAATTCATCTCAAATCTAGTTGAGAGGGAGACCAATTTAAAGATCATTCTTGGGGACAACACTACTCATGCTATGAAAGGTTTTTGTTCTGTCAAATTTCATCTGGACTCTAAGGAATCCATTCTTCTTAATGATGTTATGTATGTTGTGGGACTAAAGAAGAACTCAGTATCCATATCTGCCTTGGAAGACAAAGAGATGAGAGTAGCTTTCATAAGAGGAAAGTCCTCACATGGCCTATAGAATCTATGTTAAGCGGGTTGGGATGTACGAGGTCAACAATTTGAGTCATATTCTCTCTTTGAGCAATAAACTCAAGCAACTAAAAATGAACAAGGGAGAATATGTGCAATCCTATATCATGAGGGTATCCCAACTAAGCGATCAATTGCAGGTTGTTGGTGAGCCTATATCTAATAGAGAGTTGGTGATGATCACTCTTCAAGGTCTTCCTCCTATTTGGGAAACCTTCTTACCACTATAAGGAACAACAATAAACTCCCAACAGTTGATCAACTCGTTGGAAAATGCACACAAGAGGAAACCAGGACGATTGCCTGAGGAAGGATTCAAAAGCGTAAAGAAGGAGAACCCTTTGCATTTGCTACACAAGATAAAAAGAAGAAAGGTAGAGGGAGACCATCCAATCCAAGAAAGTCTTCTCTTGAATCCAAGGACTCCAAGAGAAGGTTTAGAAAAGAAAAGCCTCAAGTTGAATGCTTAAACTACCACAAGTATGGTCACTATGCCCGAGACTGTCTAAGAAGGAGAGATGCTCCATTATCCAACCTAGGCTACAACAACAACGAGTACAATGATAGGAGAAGTGATGATAGAAGAAGAGGTGATGATAAAAGAAGGCGAGATGCTAGAAGAAGAAGATATGCCCCTGATGATCGAGAAGAAAGCTATCATCCTCAAAAGAGAGCAAGAAATTTCCGTTATGAAAATAATGCAGTTGCTAGCCAATCTAAATACATTCTAATTTCGGCTCTTTTTAGTTCTTCCCCTCTGGATTTGTATGATGGTTTGTAGCTAGTGGGGCTTCTACACATTTCTCTGGGTATAAGGAATTCCTCTCAAATCTAGTTGAGAGGGAGACCAATTTAAAGATCATTCTTGGGGACAACACTAATGATCCTATGAAAGGTTTTTGTTCTATCAAATTTCATCTGGACTCTAAGGAATCCATTCTTCTTAATGATGTTATGTATGTTGTGGGACTAAAGAAGAACTCAGTATCCATATCTGCCTTGGAAGACAAAGAGATGAGAGTAGCTTTCATAAGAGGAAAGTCCTCACATGGCCTATAGAATCTATGTTAAGCGGGTTGGGATGTATGAGGTCAACAATTTGAATCATATTCTCTCTTTGAACAATAAACTCAAGCAACTGAAAATGAACAAGGGAGAATATGTGCAATCCTATATCATGAGGGTATCCCAACTAAGCGATCAATTGCAGGTTGTTGGTGAGCCTATATCTAATAGAGAGTTGGTGATGATCACTCTTCAAGGTCTTCCTCCTATTTGGGAAACCTTCTTACCACTATAAGGAACAACAATAAACTCCCAACAGTTGATCAACTCGTTGGAAAATGCACTCAAGAGGAAACCAGGATGATTGCCTGAGGAAGGATTCAAAAGCGTGAAGAAGGAGAACCCTTTGCATTTGCTACACAAGATAAAAAGAAGAAAGGTAGAGGGAGACCATCCAATCCAAGAAAGTCTTCTCTTGAATCCAAGGACTCCAAGAGAATGTTTAGAAAAGAAAAGCCTCAAGTTGAATGCTTCAACTACCACAAGTATGGTCACTATGCCCGAGACTGTCTAAGAAGGAGAGATGCTCCATTATCCAACCTAGGCTACAACAACAACGAGTACAATGATAGGAGAAGAAGTGATGATAGAAGAAGAGGTGATGATAAAAGAAGGCGAGATGCTAGAAGAAGAAGATATGCCCCTGATGATCGAGAAGAAAGCTATCATCCTCAAAAGAGAGCAAGAAATTTCCGATATGAAAATAATGCAGTTGCTAGCCAATCTAAATACATTCTAATTTTGGCTCTTTTTAGTTCTTCCCCTCTGGATTTGTATGATGGTTTGTAGATAGTGGGGCTTCTAGACATTTCTCTGGGTATAAGGAATTCCTCTCAAATCTAGTTGAGAGGGAGACCAATTTAAAGACCATTCTTGGGGACAACACTACTCATCCTATGAAAGGTTTCTGTTCTGTCAAATTTCATCTGGACTCTAAGGAATCCATTCTTCTTAATGACGTTATGTATGTTGTGGGACTAAAGAAGAACTCAGTATCCATATCTGCCTTAGAAGACAAAGACACGAGAGTAGCTTTCATAAGAGGAAAGTCCTCACATGGCCTATGGAATCCGACATGAGGGATGCGTTCACATTGCTACCTAGAATTGAAAGACTCTATAGCATCAGTGGAAGACCTTTGCTAGCAATGATCCACGACATTAATCATCAAAGTGAGTTATGGCATCGAAGCTTGGAACATCTACATTATGAAGCCCTACGAAAATTGAAGAAGTTGGTCTCTGGGATGCCTAATGTTCAAGCTAGTCATGATGGAGTATGTTCAAGATGTGCTAGTGCGAAGAAGACAAGGGGACCATTCCCCTACAGCAAGAATAAGACCGATGGAATTCTTTAACTCATTCTTTCTGACCTTTGTGGACCCATGCTAGTGCACTCTCTCGGTGGCCATCTCTATTATATCATATTCATTGATGACTTCTCCAAGAAAACATGGATTTACTATTCAAAGCAAAAGGATGAGGCTTTTGATATGTTCAATGACATCAAGGCACTGATAGAGAATCGAACAAAAAAAAAAAAAAAATTAAGGTCCTCAGGTCTAACAATGATGGAGAGTCCACTTCAAATGAGTTCATTGACTTCTGCAAAAGGGAAGGTATCAAGAAGGAGACTATTGTACCATACAATCCCGAACAAAATGGTGTGGCTGAAAAGAAGAATAGATCCATAGTAGAATGTAACATAAAACTATGGCTGAAGCAAGAAAATCGATAGCTTGTAGATTGAATGTAAAAATACACACCAGTATTTAATAATAATAACTTATTAATATATATAATTGTATAAGATGATATGAATGTATAATGAGGACCCTGCTTTTATACCTCAGCAGGTGACCTTTCGTGAATGGACATGTCTTTTAGACATGCCTTTTCACTTAATCTAATGACTATTTAACCTAAATAATATTAAATTATTTAATATTCATATTTATTTTATTTATTTAATTGTTATGGATTATATTCATAACATAGCCTCTCCCTTCGGAAGCTTTGTCCTCAAAGCTTTAACGCTTGGGGTTTTCTTCACACACGACCTTCTTATCGTCTTATAGCTACTCAATGATATTCATTTAGATTATATATATATATATATAATATATATATATATATATATAACTCTGTAACTTTTTTTATTAATAATAATATTTTTTTATTTTTTTCAACTTTATTAATTGTTCTTTAACACTGATTTGAGCGGAAGTTTCTCGAAATGGTGTGGTCACGTCTATTGGTCACACCCATTGACCCCACCCGGATTGCGACGTTTTAACACCGTCGATTCTGGCTACGTCACCTCAACACCATGGCTTCCGGTTACCCCGCAGCGTCTTCCACCAGCAGAAACCGACAGCATATTTCCGGACGTTTTACAGGCCGAAAGTGCATTGGTAACAGTTCAGTAGACCAGGTCGAATAGACTGTTGATATGCAGATATTGGGTAGTGAGTGCAAGTTGAAACGACGTCACTGCTTCTTGCACATCGAATGCTTTTCCATTTTGTAACACCTGCAAAGGTTGATGCTGGCGTTTTGTCAATTCTCGAAACCGTTGTGTCAACTCTCAAAGCAGAACATCTTTGGACTGAAGATCCTCGTCCAGACAACGCACAGCAGAATTATAGTCGTTGATTTCTTCACAGTCGTTCTTTGAGGGCCTCATCAACGACAAAAGGATGGGTACCAGGGAAGAAGCAGGACACACATACACTGCTTTTCCCCACCCGAAGTTGGCATTTGCGCAAGCCACTACAATCTCGGAAATATCCAAAATGAAGTAACAACCACACGGTTGGCTGAGTGGACACCCATTTACCTCCGCCAAATCAACCGTGGATCACACGTATTCTTCATCCACCATTTTCTTGCCTTCATTAATCAATTTCACAGCGAAAGACAATGGCTGGTCTATCAAATCTCCGACTCTTGCTATAGTGTGGCCGCATGCTACTACATTTCCATAGTACCCCGTGGGAAGACGCGGTCAAAATCGAGAACAGACGTTCACAGAAAATAATAATGCCGAATCTTGGTGGGAAGGGATATTGAGAGCCTTTACTCTTGATTGCCATAGGCAACTCGCTCTTACTTCGAATGGGGCGCAGTGCCTCACCTCCTTTGCCTGTCGTTTCAAAGCTCCAAATAGAACCATTTTGAGCTCATTCCCTCTCCTGCACGCACTGGCACCACCGATTTTCGATATTTGTCTACAAAATCATAATATAAACGGCCGATAGCAGGGGATTTCACGGTAGGCTGTGCTCTGGGTCGAAGGATTTCTTTTTTCCAAACGAGAGGAATCGTAGGTGTTGCTGCGCCTCTGGCTATTTCACTCAAACCCATCACAAACTGGGCGATTCCAGCACCATCAGTCATGCAATGGCTAAAATGCAAACCTAATATGAAGCCTCCACATTTTAGACATGTTACCTGAACCGAAAGTGTTGGTGAAACGGCAGGCAAAGAATGGATTTTGGAGAACAATTGATTCATGGTGCTACATCCCCGTCTTTCTGAGAGAATATGAATCTCCCGATCCGATAAGCTCGCATTCGTTTGAGGGCCTCATTGATTCTTCTTGAGAACCTTATACCTCTGGTATTCTTCATCTTCAACATCAGCCCTCCGTTTATTCGAAGGAAATTACAGCGTTGGTGGCGCTGCTTTAGCCGCAATATGCGAGCAATAGCCTTTCTCTGTCCTGGTCACAATTGTTGACCACCGCGTTTCACCACCGATTGGATTGGTAATCTGCTCATTCGTTCGACGGCCTGGTGTGTGCTCTCCTGCGAAGGGCAAAGTAGGGTTGATGAATTGATAAAGTGGTTTGATATCATTGTCGGGCGAGTGATTGATCAATTTATAATTTCGGGGTCGTCTTTTTTGCGACTTGTGTGATTCATCGTCCTTCGTAGCTTCAGATTGATCTTCATAAACAGAATTAGTATCCCTGTCATTTCTTTCATCTTTCTTATTATTGATTTCTTTTGGACATTCTTTAACTTTTGCAAATGATTTCTCCAAACGTTGTAATGCTTCTTGAATACTAAACTGTTCAACGTAATCAAGATGTAAACGTAATGGCACATTGTGCGACGAATTATATTCAAAGGCCTGCATGATTATATCGTCTGCCATGCTCCCATACCACTGTAACATAAAACTATGGCTGAAGAAAATTGATAGCTTGTAGATTGAATGTAAAAATACACACAGGTATTTAATAATAATAATTTATTAATATATATAATTATATAAGATGATATAAATTTACACATGAGGCACCTTGCTATTTATCACCTTCAGCATGGTGACCCTCTCGTTGAATGAAAAAAAAGGCATGTTCTTTCAGACCTGCCATTTCCTTTTACACTTAATTTAATGGCTTTAACCTAAACAATATTTAATATATTTAAATTATATATTTTATTTTATTTATTTAATTGTTATGGATTATATTCATAACATAGAAGCAGCTCGTGCTATGCTTCATGATCAAAAGTTACCAAAGCTTCTATGGGGAGAAGCAACAGATACAGCAGTCTATGTACAAAATAGGGTTCCTCATCAAGCTCTAGATAACAAGACTCCCGAAGAAGTATTCATGGGTGTGAAGCCCGATATTGGGCATCTCAAGATATTTGGTTGTTCCATGTATTTTCATGTGTTGAAGGATAAGAGAAACAAGATGGAAGCCACCAAAAAGAAAGGTACATTTGTTGGGTATTGTGAAAATTATAAAGCATTTGATTATATATATTTGGTCAAAGGACAATCGAGTTTAGTAGGGATGTAACCTTCGATGAAGATGTTGCACTTGGAAAAAAAAAGGAACCTTCCTCTGCCTCCTCCTATGAAGAACGATGATGATATGGACATACTAGAAGGCCCCTTTGTACCCGAGCCAGAGAAAAATACAGATGATGATCCCATGGAGCCTATTGACCCATTAAATCCTCCTCCATGTGATACCCTTGCCAGAAAGAGACCATTTTTGGCTTTGTGATACATTACATGATGTTGAGAGACATATTCCTGCCAGTGGGACCTTTGGAGAAAACAAGAAGCCATGCAGGTATCAAGGTTATGTTGTAGCTATGAGCAACATCATTTAGGTTGAACCTCCCACCTTTGAAGAAGCAGTGAAAGAACGGGGTTGGAAGGATGCTATGATCGAAGAGTATGAATCCATTATGAAGAATGATGTATGGGATGTCGTTCCGAAACCTAAAGGAAAGTTTGTCATAACCTCGAAATGGATGTACAAGATCAAACATGGAGTTGATGGAAGCATTGAGAAATACAAGACAAGGTCAATGGCTAGACGATTCTCCCTGAAAGAGGGAGAAGATTATGATGACATCTTTGCACCAATTTCTCAGAACACCGCCGTTAGATCAATTGTTTCCCTTGCCGCTAGTCAAGGATGGACTCTTCACCAAATGGATGTAAAAACAGCATTTCTTCATGGCATACTACAAGAAAAAGTATATGTTGAGTAGCCTCGGGGATTTGAAGTGAACGACAGGAAGACTCGTGTTTTCAAGTTGAAGAAAGCATTACATGGTTTGAAGCAAGCCACCAGAGCTCAGCGTGCCCGCATTGATAGTTATCTAGTGAAGCTTGGATTCACAAGAAGCAATGTTGATCCAAACCTCTACTTCAAAGTGGTCCAAGGTATGCCTTTGATTTTGGTTTTATATCTTGATGATCTATTCTTGACAGGTAGTGAACCTCTAATGCTCGAGTGTAAGAGGGAGTTGGCCTCTAAGTTTGAAATGAAGGACCTTGGTTTGATGTATTACTTCCTGGGATTAGAAGTGTGGGAAAAACCCAGAGAGATTTTTGTTTCCCAAGGAAAATATGTTGTGAAGTTGTTGGAAAATTTTGGGATGTTAGAATGCAAGTCCTTGGCCACAACAATGGAAATTAACTTCAAGAAGTTATGCGAAGATGTTGTTGGACTTGACTTGGCTAACCCTTTTGAGTATCGGCAATTGATTGGAGCATTGATATTCCTTGTGAACACCCATTCGAACATATGTTTAGCAGTGAACACCTTGATTCAATTCGTGATCGAGCTACTCCATGCACATTGGGTTGTTGCCAAGCATGTACTGAGACATTTGCATGGGATGATCAATCTTGGTACGATTCCATGGATACACTGACGGTGACTAGGCTGGAAACGTCATCGACAAGAAGAGCACATTAGGGTGTTGCTATAGCTTGGGATCTGTTATGATATCTTGGATGAGCAGGAAATAGAAGCCTATGGCTTTAAGTATGGTTGAGGCAAAGATTGCTACTAGCATGGCTAGCTATGAGGCAGTTTGGTTGAGGAAGCTCTTTGGAGAGTTGTTTGAGCAGGTCTTGGATACGACAGTTATATATTGCGACAACAAGAGTGGGATCCAATTGGCAGAGAATCATGTGTTTCATGACAAGCCCAAGCATATTGAGATCAAATATCACTACATATGTGACACGATGCAGAGAGGAGCCATAAGACTCACAACATATTTCGATTGATGAGCAGATTGCCGACATACTCACCAAGGCTTTGTTGAAAGGGAAGTAATTGATCTTCAGAGAGTAGCTTGGACTGATTAATGTGGCGCTCCTAGGTAAGGGTCTCAGTTGATCGAGGACACCGAGCGATGCTCTTCCCCCCTGTCTAAGCTCTCAAGGTGAGGAATTGAGTCGGAGATCTCCTATATTTGATCCTTACCTCATGGTAAGTGTGTATGTCCCCTATTTTCATCTTAGGGTTGTGTCAGATCCTTACCTCACGATAAGTGTGTATCTCCCCCTACTGAGTATACCCCACTACGCATCCTACCCACAAGCTGGGCTTGTTGGGATTGTTCCTTCCCATCTGGCCAATGGGTTGAGAGGTGACTTGGGCATGTCTGATCCTTACCTTGCAGCGTAAGTGTGTATCTCCCCCAAGAGCCCTGGGTTGTGACTAATCCTTACCATAAATGGTAAGTGGGTATCTCCTGCCAAGGTAGTAAATGCAAGCGTTCTACCACTTGACTCTTTAGGATCCTGATGGGAAGATCAACAAACAATAGGATAGCTGAGATCCTTACCTTCCATGGTAAGTTGTACCCTGCCTATTATCCTTTGATAGAGGGCAGTAGCTTGAGCTCCCTTACGATGTCAAATTCTTCTTTTGTTAGATTTATGAGTGTTTAGCAAAGATGAGGAGAGATGGGCAGAGATGACAGATGACTTGATGATGATGAGATATTCGAGATGAGATTCATGTAGTTGGAAATTTCTCCCTAGCTGAGAAGCGAGTGTTAATTTGGCATCTCAGGGATGAATTCCCTCCATTGGTCAATCTTCCTCATCCAAAGAAGCCCCAAATTGCCCTTGAAAGAATTTAATTTTGTTAAGGAAAATGTATTTTTAAAATGAAAACCTGCAATGACACAAAAGTCAAAGTCGACCTAGAAGACAAATTAGCCATCCTCCAACGCCTATAAATTCAGGACAAGCCACCTTCCTTTAGAACATCACATCAAGCATCTCGCTTCTTCTATTGGTCCATACATCTGAAATATTGCAGGGTTCTCTTCACACGTGCGAAGGGTTTGGAGGCACTTCTAAAATCAATGTTGAATTTCTGTTTGGGAGACTTTGACCAACATTGTTTTGACTTGATTTGACCAGTTTTGGAACTACTTTGGAAGGCCGCATTTATTGGCACAAAGAACGAGCCTTTTTGGGCACTTTGACTGTAATTGAACACACACCTTCTCTCTGTTGACTAGGTTTGACTGTGATTTTTGGGACTATTTTGACTGAAGTTTGACCAGCATTGGAGGCTGAATCTTTTGACTATTGACCAAGCTTTTGGACGACAATTTTGACCGTTGACTTGTGACTAGTTAGGGCTTTTTTTATTGTTGTTAACTTTGACCAGAATTGCAGATTTGACAGTTTCACCAGATTTCACTTTTGGGTTCATCTATTGGACTTTCAATATTGGTTTTCTTGGATGGTCAAAGATTTTACTTTCTCTTTGTTGTTGATGAATGGAATCATTGTATCTCTTTGTTGAACATTTTATGACAAAATAAGAAGAAGAATTTGAAAGGGTTTTCCCCATTGTGGATGTTTCCCTGGTCTTTGACCAAATTCTTGTGTCTCTTGTCATTGCTTCTAATTCTCTCTTATTGTACATTGCATTTATTGTTTTATCTACAACTGTTACTTATTACTAGAAGATTGAATTGATTCTTAATTGAAGTTAAGAATTGGGCTAAAGTGATTGTAACAGCATAGAACAGTGTCAATTTAACAAATTCATCTCTCAAATGGGCAATTAGCATCACACTATTATTTATGAACTTGGTGTGAAAGTCTGATATTATATTCCCTAAAGGAGTGCAAAAAAGTTGAGGTCACCTTTTCTACGAAAGCTCGCTCATTCTCTTTGTCGCAGATCGTTGTGGCATCTCGTTTATTATATTTGAGGCTCATATTTATCTTTTCATGGTTCATATGGTCATTAAAGAGGCTTGCACATATACCTATGTGGCTCGTGGCTCGCTATACATTGTGGTTCGATATACTTTGTGGCTCGTGGCTCGTTATGCTTTGTGGCTCTGTGGCTCAATATAATCTTTATGGCATGTTATTTCCCTGTGGCTCGTTATTCTCTGTGGCACACTATTTCTCTTTGGCTCACTATTATCTGTGTGGCACACTATTTCCCCGTAGCTCATTATTATGTCTATGGCACGCTATTTCCTTGTCGCTCGTTAGTATCTTTGTGGCAGACTATCCCTGTGGCTCGATATTTTCTACGTGGCTCGATTATATTCTTCTTGGCTTGCAATCATATCATTGTGGCATGTATTATTCTCTGTGGCTCGATTTTATTCTTTGTGGCTTGCAATCTTATCACTATGGCATGTATTTTTCTTTGTGGCTAGTATTACTCTCTATGGCACTATTGACTATGTATATGTCAACAGTTCCAAGAAGAAAAGTATAGAGCAGTGGACAAAAAAAAAATATTGGTCATTATCAACATTGTAATCCCAAATTCTATTGTTTATTGTAAAATGATCCTAGTCTAACTATGAAGCCATGTAACAACACCTAGATAAGCCTATGATTCTTATCAAAAGGTTTCACTTTAGGGAGTTTTTTAAACTCTCTAATTATTTGTATTTTTTGACAAGAATAATTAGAAAAAATTCTCCCAAACATATCCCAAAGCTAGGGTGGAACTCGTTGATAAGGTCTTAGGTGAGTCCTAGTGTTATCGAGACAAGTATTTTTTTCATGCTAGATCATGTGACTTGTGTCGCAAAATTTGGATGTGTCTAAAGTGGATGTGTCGTAAAATTCCCCTTCTAAGGGTCAATTATTGTAATATCTTGATATAAGTGTCTAGATATATTTTTGGTGAATGGTTCCTCATAATTAGAACACCATTAGAAAAATAATTTTTAGACCCACTTGGACGATGGAAAATATTTATAATCCCCTCTTGAGTCTTTACTTAATTTTCTGGCAAAAATAAAAATAAAATTAGCCAAAAATTATCAAGAAATAAAATGAGAAGAAAAATTAATTACTCTCCAAGTGGAAAAATCATCAAAAAATTGAGCCTATTTTTCAAAGGAGAAAATTCGAGTCAAAATTAAAGTCCAAATTTCCAAGGCAAAATGTCCCAATCCAAAAATTCGTTGGACCTTGGAGACTATTTTTTCCAGCAAATCGAAATTTTTGGACCAAGCAGTTAATTATTTTGCACAGGTAACGATGATTCTATTTTTGAAGATTTTCTGAAGGACCAGGCTCACCTAGAAGTTCAATTTTCTCAAGGGGTCAAAGTTTTTTGAGATTTTTGCAGCGCTTATCAAGGGATAAAACTATTTTGGCATGGATCAAGCCTTAGATCAAGTCAAACTAGTCATTTTTCCATTTCGAGGGTTGTAGAACTCTCATTTTTCTATATAAGGAAGCTTAAGGCTCCTCATTTGTAATCATGAATGATTTAATGTACTGAGCTAAGCTCTGTTGGATTTCTCTTGATAATAAAGCATAAGTCTTTGGGGTTTCAATTCAAGGTGTCTCTCTCTCAATGATTTATGGTATGTGTTAAATGTTCTTAATGCTCTAATTGTGTAATATCGAAATTTTGTGATTCAATAGTTAGTAGTTGGATAATCCATTAGCACAAGTATCTTGCTTTAGGTGTTGGCTCCTAAAGAAACATTTCTGCTCACTCGATCTAGTAGTTATCTTTAGATCTTGAGGGTTTTAAATGTGTATCTAAACCTCTTTTGAAGCTAACAATTTATCTATCAAAATGTACAGAGATCTTCAGGTGATTCAGCGCTTGGGCAACCCCTAAGTACATAGACTTTGAGGAGACCTTCATCTTGTTTGGCTTCTTGGCTTGGTCTAAAAATTTGTTCTGCAGGGAGTCTGGCCAGCATATTAAAATAGAATTATTTCCATCACTTCTTTTCAAATTTCTACTTGGGCTATAGAAGACTTGCTAATTAGAACTTGAATTTTCTTGTAGATATTGTAAGTAATTTGTGAATATAACCCTACTAACCCTTCTATTTTAATTGTTCATCATGTACATAATTTTTGGGGTTTTATTTTCGAATTTTGTAGATTTACGGGGTTTGCTCTATTTATTTAACTTGTAGGTGTCATAGCTTCAGGGTTCAAGGATAATTTCAAAACTTGAGGGCTTAAGCCCTCACCAAGCCAAGACGACTAGGGTTTGGGCAGTTAGTCACTTCAAGGAAGTCGTCCAACCTTTTGGAAGATATTGTTCAACTTGTGAGGGAGGATCGAGCTTCTAGAGGCCCTAATCCTCAATAGCCAAGTCTCCATTCCTCAACGTCTAGCTCATTTGTGGAGGTCACTGCCCTATAGGGCTATTTTACTACATAATCAAGTATTCATATGAAGATTTGTCATTGGATGTGGCTACAATCACTTACTTAGGCTTTAATTTGACTCATCTTCTTGCTTGAAGGCAGTTGTAGGCATAGGAGGCCTTTTCAAGCCTAGCCGCAAGGGTTTGGAGGGCCTTTAGCCCTAGCTGCAGTGCCAAAGAGGTCATAAACACCTAGCCACAACCCTTATTGGCTCTTTGAAGCCTTAGCGCAGGCCTTGCGGACTTGATAATTTCATTTGCAATCGATTTTGACACTAATATCTTGTGTTTGCAGGCTTAATATTATTTTTGCAAGGGTTTGGAAGTGGTTTCTCTTTGAATATTTGTCTTTAAAGATCTTTGATCCATAAGGGTTTGAAATCACTTGACTAATCATTGGTTTTGCAAGGCTAGCATTCACTTGGAGAGGGTTTTGTGGGCTCAATCTAGCCTTTAGGCTTAGCCACAGGCCTAAGAGGCCCTTTTCATCTTAACCACATACCCTAGAGGGCCTTCCAACCCTAGCCGAAGCTTTTGAGGGCTCAATTCATAATTAAAATTTGCCTAGTGCTGACTATTTTTTGTTTTCAGGTGTATTTGGAATGTTTTCATCACTTATTTGGGCACAAAACAACTTTGAAGGCTTAAACTTGTCACCTAGCCTTAGTCGCAACCCTAGAAGTTCGTTCTAGCCCTAGTTGTAAGGGTTTGGAGAGATGATCTCATCATTTTGAACCTAATATTTGTGGTTGCAGGTGTTTGAGGAGTCTCATTGCATCTTTGAAGGCCATCCACACCTCTTTGGTGTCTCAACTTGGCATACTTGGCATAGGAGTAAGGCCTCTAGGCCTCAAGGTTTTGTATTCCCTTCTCCTTCACTCTTTGTTGACTGTCATAAGCATATTCCAATCTGAAGCAGTCATAACAGTGGTATAATCTCTAAGCTCTACTCCTAAAACTAAGTCCTATCAAGCCTAAAACACCTAAAGAACATCACACATTAGCTACAAAGGCTTAAATCATTCATCTAGCCCTTGTGCTCTCTTATTTGTGACTGTCTTGAGTTCCTTCAGAGGTCTGATATTGATTTTCAGAGGTCCGATTTCAAAGTTGCAGTGGTGTTTTCATAGCTTAACTTTGTCTTCTTGACATCTAGAGTGATTTTTTTAATGCATTGGCTCTTCTATTTTTGCATTTGGAAGTTGATATTGGTATCTAATTGACTGTCATCTATTGGTGAATAAGCTACTGCAGTCTATTCTTTTGTTGGCAGTGGCATATTTGAGTGGATTGGCAAATCATTGTTTGTCTCTCTCTTGGCTTAAGGATAGCTTGCCTCATCGCTAACCCTTTCTCTCATTTGCATTTCACTCACTAGTATCACTGTTGGCAATCTCATCTTGTGGCTTATTGTTCATTGGCTCTAAATTGCAAACTCATAATTGAAGAAAAGCTTCCAATAAACAATCATAAGTGATAAGAGGATATTGCTTTCACTGCCATTCTTATTGTGCTCTTGTTCCTGATTGTTACACTATAAGTAAGAGGAATTCTAAAATACACAATAAGATCATCTTAACTAACATTGTTCCATTGAATAATATCTAAGTGCTTCATTTACTGCTATGGCATCTTGTGATCTTGTGTTAATAAATGAAATTTGAAATATCTTGGTCACAAGTGGTTTAATATTGTCATATTGGAGAATTTTACATATTTGTAATCCCATTAAAGCAACCTAACATCATTTGCATCTTCATCCTAGTTAGAAGTGCTTATTTAAAATTTACCGCCAAGCATAAGCTTGGCTCATAGAGATCTAGGGCCACCTCTCTCGATTAGCGTGATTGACCCTTGCATTGAGGTTAAAACAGTTGACCTTGCAGTTCTCTTGTGGGCAATCCCTTGTAGGAATGGAGGCATGTGGTGTTGAAGTATGTAACTAGGCCCGGTCTTCATAAATATGAAATGTGCTCTTGATTCTTGTATATTGTAAAAAGAAAGAAAAATTATCATTATTATTTTTGTAGCATGGGTTTCATGCTCAAGGTCAATTTATTTATAGGTCAAGCACCCATTGAGTGCTTCTAGGATTTGTCAAAGAGTCAAGAAGTCAATAGAGTCATTGTCATATATGAAAGACCCCATTAGGCTCTTTGTATCAAGTCAAAGATGTTTATTGTAAGTCAAAAAGTGACAAAAGACTCCCTCCAAGACACGTCGGCCTTCAAACAAGAAGTCAGCCTAATAAGGGTTGCACAAACCTTATAGTAGCCTATATATAAGAGTGCCATCAACATCATTTGGAGGAGAGACACACACTCGAGTTCAATCACAAGAAGAAGAAAAGAAGCCTAATACATAACGAAGAGAAGGAGAAGGAAGCAAAGACTTTGCAGGATTGTTTTTGGTTGCCATCCTCCACACGTGCAAAGATTAGGGAATCACTATTATTGCAGAAAGACTGAATTGCATACATATCAGAAGGAGCACAAAAGATCAAGAAAGGAAGTTGAGTTACCAAGGAAAGGAAACCAAGTAGGGCAAAGGGGAGAAAGATATTATTTCTGCCCTAAATCAATCACACATGCAAGCTAGGGCTTCTACAGTGAAGGCCGAAGATTATAGTCATCAATTACAGGTCCGAAAGTGAGGTCGAAGAAGAAGTTGTAGTTGTTGTTAAGAAAGTTTGACTTCGGCTGACTTTGTGAGGAGCAAGTTCATCAAGGAGAAGTTTGACTTTGTCTTGGAGGGGTCTTTGTCAAGGGTCTTAGCTCTTGGAACTCATCATTTGAAGATTCTACAAGAAGAGAAGAATTCCTAGGGGGTTTTCCTCTCAAGAGGAGAGGTTTTGGCCCTGGCTACCAGCCAATATTTTGTGTCCACTTGTCTCATTGATCTTCATTGTTTAGTAGTTGTTTGACGATAAAGAACACAACAATAATCAAGTAAAAGAAGAAGCTAACTACAAGTACACCAAGTTAAGTAAAAGAACATCACAAACATTTATCAAAGTAAGAGAAATCACCCTAATTAAGTTGCTCCTTGATTTCTCAACCTGGTATCAGAGCTAAGATAACAACAACAAGGAATGGCAACTTGAAGATCATCCAATTGCAGAAGGATACATAAGGGCCAAGCACAAAAGAGATCATCAAGGAGAACTAAGAAGCATCAACACAAGGATCATATCATCTTGAAGGAACAACACTTTGAAGAAGAAGAAAGACCTCAAGGACCCCACCTCCACTCAAAATACTCTACACACTTGAAGTATTCTTGGAAGCCTTCACATTCTACACTACATCCAAAGGAAGCAAGAAGGGCACTCCATCATCAAAGGAATCAAGGAAATCTCCCTCTCCTTGAAGAAAATATCACATCTCAAACATCCTTGAAGTAGATCATCAAGCAATCATCATCAAGGAGGCATCTTCGATTGTCAAGAACAAAGAAGGAGTAGAAGACAACATCATCAAGAAAGAATCAAGTTGAAGATATCATCATTGAAGGAGCATCTTCACTTGACAAGTAATTATTCTATATTTTATATCTCAATCTACAATGACTTCTTTCTGCAAGGAGAACAACAAACTTCTTGGGCCATCGAATTACCTTCCATGGAAAAAGAGAATAGATTTGATCCTCACAAAAAATAAAGTGAGTAATATGTCACATGCTCTATCACCAAACCTTCTCAAGACAAATCTCAAGCACTATCAAAGTATACGAAAGGAGAAGTTAGAGCTCAAAGAATCCTTATTGAATCAATCAAGGATTCTCTCATTCCATATGTAGCAAAGTTGAAGACATCGAAAGAAATCCGTGAAACGATGGTAGAATTTCTCTTTGTAAGCACTGCAGGAGAAATTATATCGTTGACATCTGAACTATACAAGATGAAGGTATCAAAGGAAGAAGCGGTAGCCTCATATCTTATGAGGGTATCTCAAATAAGATATCAACTACAAGAGCAAGGAGAAGTAATGTTATATCTAGTGATGACCACCATTGTGCTCAAAGCACTACCAGATGAATGGGGCAACATTGTGTCTAGTATCTATGGAAAGAAGGAAACTACCCCATTCAATGATCTATGGTCATTATGCTAAATTGAAGAAACTAGATTAAACGCGAAGAATGATGTTGGGTCAAATGAACAAACACAAGCATATGCAACAATGGCAAGGAAGAAAGGAAATTTGGAAAGCTTGAGCCTCGAAAGAAGTTTCAAAAGAAAATTGATATGTCTAAGATTCAATGCTATGAATGTAATGAATATGGGCATTTCAAAAGGAATTGTCCTAAATTCAAGAAGGACAACAAGAAAAAGGAAAGAAATGAAGCCCATGTCACCAAAGAAATAAAAGAACCAGAAAAAGAAGACAAAAAAGGAGGAAGTGAAAGACCTTTACTATGACTAAGATAACATCATACACTTAGTTCTTTTCAATTTGTAGAAGATAATAGTCATGATGGAAACCATCACAAGTACAATAGGATGCATTATGTTGAGAAATCTATAGGGCAATGATTAGAGTGATGTCCCTTCTCTTGATAACAGCTTGTGATGTCTTTTTGCTTATTAGCTTTGTTACTTATTATTATCTTTGTATATCATCAAACAGCTACCAAAACAAAAAGAACAAGAACACACAATATAGGCTACAAGCCATCACCAGAACCTCTCCACTTGAGAGGAAAACCCATAAATCCCTTTTCTTCTTTTATAGATTCTTCAATTGATGAATTCCAAGACCTTTAGACTAAGATAAAGACCCTCCAAGACCAAGACCAACATCTCCAGATAACGTGTTATCCTTGATCCAGTCAAATCCCTTCCAGTAGCAGAACTTGGACCTTCTGCTATAGAATTTCGGCCTCCACTCCAAACCTGAAATTTTTGGCCCTCCTGCAGTTGTTGTTGCCACAGATGTGAGCCTCGTTTAGCCTTCCAAGGCTTCCTTAGACCTTTGCCTGGCTTTCTCTAACCTCTGGAGCTCGAGGATGACCTCAAGTGACCTTCACTTGACCTTCTTGTCTTCTTTTCTCCAAGATCGAACTTGTAGATGAAAGCCCTAGATTTGTTGCAGAAACCCTAGTCCTCCTTCACATGTGTGAGAGAGAAATAGCCCAAACCAAAGTCTTCTTCTTCCTCTTCCTTCTTCGGTGCTTTCTTCCTCCTCCTTCGTCGCTAGAATGAGTGATGAATGTGCTTTAAGGAGGTCGACTTTCCTCCTATATATAGGCTCTTCAAGGTGGACCTGGCTCCTCTTTCTAGGCCGACTTGGTCTTAGAGAGCATTTTGACACTTTTAATGACAAAAATAATTTTCTTTACAAGTTACAATCTGCCTGAAGGGTCTTCAACTTATGACAATGACTCTTTTGACTTCTTGACTTAGGACAAACCCTAGAAGCACTCAATGGGCGTTTGACCTATAAAATAAAAGACCTTGAGCATGAAACCCATTCTCCAAAAATAATAATAATAATTTTCTTTCATTTTACAATTTACAAGAATCAAAAGTACATTTCATATTTATGAAGATCGAACCTAGTTACAGAGTTTTCAACACTCCCTCTTAACTAGGGAGGTATTCATAAATGCTACATGGACATTCTCAATCTGAGAGATCTCATAAGAAGAGTCGGATTGGTAGCTCATCTGTTTAGCATCATATCAACCAGCATTGTCACATAGCAAGGCCCTAACTAACAGCTCTATCTCTCCACAAGATCAAATTCGTCCAAACACCCTGTCGAATCCGAATCTTGCGAATCGGATACAATTCGCCAGGAATTCGAATCCTAGAACAGGATTCAATGTGTTCATACAGGATTCGTACGAATCCCATACGGGCACATTGAATCCCGATTATGGGATTCGAATCCCAAGAATATGACTTCCGCGGGTTAAAAACAAGTTGTTCTTTTTATCATTCACCTTATTTCTCATTTCATTTTGCATACTTTGAGTTGTGAGCAAGGAGCTAAGGGTCTGGAGCAAGGAGCTAAGGGAGTAGAGCGTTCGGCAAGGAGATTCAAGCACCAGGTAACTGCATTTCAGCTCCATTTTCTTGCATTTCTTATTCTATTAGCAGTTTGTATATGATTTTTTGTTTACAAATTTGTGCATGTTTTGTTCATTTTCTTTTACAGTATTCATCGCTCAATCAAAGGCAGTGGTTAGGGGGCAAAGGAAAGGGAAGAATGTCTCCATTAGAGATGTCGCTCCTCCCCCAATATCATCAAAGTCTGCTGCAATTAATGTTGAGGGAAGAGGAGGACCTAAAGACAACATTGAGAAATATCCCTTGTGGAAATATGTCATAAGAGAGGATGGGACAAGCACCAAGGGGAAGGGAGGAGGCAATGTGCAATGGAAATGCAACTTTCGTCACATTACTTTCAAAAAAACATATTTCCGTGTGAAAGGCCATTTGTTGGCTTTACCGGGTTGTGGGATTGGAGCTTGTGAAGCTATTCCTTTACAAAAGATGAAAGAAATGGAAAAGGAGTCCATTGTTGGTATGGAAAATGTGGCTGCAAAATCAAGAAAAACCAAGAATGAAGACCCCCTTCCATTTTTTAGGAAAGGCACAACCAAATTTCAATTTGAGAGTTCTATTGGGGGACAAGCAGCAAAAAGAAGAGCAATTACACTTGATCCAATGGACAAGATTTGTCAAAAAGAGAAACGGGAAGAGCTTGAACTCACCATTGCTTTTTTTTCTATCAAAACTTCATATCATTTAATGTTGCACGCTCACCTTTATTTATTGAGATGTGTCCAGCTCTAACTCACGGGTCTCCATCATGGTATGTGCTTTCTGGTTCAGAGAAGATTAAAACCACATTGTTGACGAAGGCAAAAAAAAAAGATGCAAAAAATGCTTGAGCCTATTGTAGCATCATGGCCAACATCTAGGGTTAGCATTGTTTTTGATGGATGGACAGGTCCAGCACGACACCCAATCATCAACTTCATGGTGTCTTTCTTGAATGGCCCAGTTTTCTTGAAAGCAGTGGATACACTTGGAGAATACAAGGATGCACAATTTATTGGTGAGTTATTTACTAAAGTTATTGAAGATGTAGGTGTTGATTCTTGTGTGAAAATCATTACATAATGCACATGTTTGCAAGGTTGTTGGCATGATTGTGGAAGCTAAATATCCACAAGTGTTTTGGACACCTTACATTGTCCATTCATTGAACTTAACACTGAAATCCATTGCTTCTAATGTGCTTTGGATTGGTAACATTATTGAGGATGCACGACATATACGTAACTTTGTGCAAAATCATACAAATGCCCTCACTATCTACAAGGAGTACACCAATCTATCATTGCTAAAGATTGTTGATACACGGTTTGCCTCTTCATTCATGATGTTGAAGAGGTTGAGGGAGGTCAAGACCGCTCTTGGGTCCATGGTTATTTTTGAGTTTTGGTCTTTCGGGAGAAAGGCAGATCAGGTAGCCTCTAAAAGAGTGAAGGACACAATGCTAGATGATGCTTGGTGGGAGAGGGTAAATCTAATTATTCGGATCATGGACCCTATCATTTCTTTGCTTCGATTTGCAGATACAGACAAACCCATCCTAGGAGAGGTTTATGAGGGATTGGATTCCATGATTGAGTCTGTGAGGAGCATTATTCTACAGAGTGAGTGCCCCAAGTATGAGACATCACTAGAGGCCTTCTGTGATACTATACAAGATATTCTTGTCAGCAGATGGGACAAGAATTGTACACCTTTACATTGTTTGGCTCACTCATTGAACCCAAAATACTACAGCCATGAGTGGCTGAAATGTGGACCTTCCTGTAGATTCCCTCCTCACATCGATGGTGAAATCTCACAAGGGAGGAAAGATGCATTCAGGCGGGTTTTTCAGGATAGAGCATTGTTTGATGACGTGGAGGATGCTTTTGCAAGGTTTTCCACTGGCACTGGTCGATTTGCAAGATATGATGTGATTAGAGAGAGGGGGGGCTAAGAAGCCCTATTCTTGGTGGGCAAACCATGGGGCAACAGGCCCTCCTCTTCAGCAGTTAGCCATGAGGCTCCTCTCTCAGGTGACTTCATCCTCTCGTTGCGAGAGGAATTAGAGCACATATGGGAATTTGTATAGTGTGAAGAAGAGCAGGCTTGAGCAGTCCAGGGCAGAGACAATGGTGTATGTTCACACCAACCTTCGTCTTATTTACAGGCAAAGGGAAGAGTGGTTGAGGGGAAATACAAAGATGTGGGATGTCTTTCCTGATGATATGGGTTTGGATAGCAGTGTTGAGTTGGCATTGGCCAACATGGATCTCAATGATCCAGTGCTAGAGCGTGTTAGATTTGATGACTTAGAGGGGTCATCCTCCACACCAGCAAATGCAGAGGCGACTATGGATACAGGGGAGGAGGAGGATGTAGAGGAGAGCAGTGGTGACCATGATGATGAGGACATTGATGTTGATTTTGATGATGACTCTGAGGATTGATGACTACCTATTGCCTTGAGGCTTGTATACCTATAGTTGTTTTATATTTTCTATTTCTATTTGCCATTGGCATTCCACATTTTGATTTGATGACATAATGAGAAAACTATAGTTGTCAGTGTCTTTATCTTACTATCTTGTAGTTTTAAGTTGTCTTTCATTTATAAATTATGAATCATGATTTATGTGACCACTGACATGTATTTGAATTTTGTATGTATTATGCATGATATAGATGAAGATCTACGTTTGAAATCAATGAATTTGTATCATTAAGTAGAATTTGTGTAAGAAATATCTAATTTTTAATATATATAT